>JAJOOS010006173.1:0-15378 GCA_029582725.1 Solanum chiquidenum | reverse complement strand
TGGAATGAAGAATTTAAAAGCATCAAAGAAGGTTCAAACTCTCGAAGTTGGACAAGCAAGATACCTGTAGCATACTGGAAAGGGAACCCAGACGTAGTTTCTCCTATTCGCTTAGAGTTGCTTAATTGCAACGACACTCAAATGTGGAGAGCACAAATTATGCGGCAGGTTCATGACTTACACATTTGAATGATCAGAATCTCCTTTTTTTTAGTTTCTGTATGTAACTAGTTGTGTTCATAATTTTGTTTTTTCTTTCTTTTTGGTAATTTGAGCTCCTTTATCTTTAAAATTATGGATATAGAATTGGACAGAAGAAGCAAAGGTCGGATTCGAGAAGTCCAAACTATCAAAACAATGTAATCATAGGTGAGGTTTGCAACACTCTTGAGTTGCCATCCTTATGTAGGGGCCATATTAATTTTCTCTGTATCGTTCCAATTTTCTCTGACATAGAAAAAAATGCATTTGTTATGTTAAATTGTGTTCTTAATAATGCAGGTACAAGATTTATGCAGAAGGATATGCATGGTCAGTGAGCTTGAAGTATATTATGGCATGTGGTTCTCTTCCCCTGATAATCACCCCACAGTATCAGGATTTCTTTAGTCGTGGTCTGATTCCGAAGAAAAATTACTGGCCACTTCCTCCATTTGATTTATGCTCTTCTATAAAAGATGCAGTTGATTGGGGTAATGCAAATCCATTGGAGGTATGTTTACACCCAAGATTATGTTTTTTTACTAGTACGTTTGTCCTTCAGAAATAGTATTTCTACCTTCATGAGATTAGACCTAGGGATAAGGTTTACATACATTCTACCTTTCTTAGACTCTACTTGTGGGATTTCACTGGCTATGTTGTTGTTGTATACTAATAGGTTTGATTTAAGATTCTCTGTTAAATTCACTGTTGTTTTCATTTAGCAATGTCTTTATACTTTTTTAACTTCGAATTATTTTTGTTGGATAGGCTGAAGCGATTGGAAAAGCTGGACAAGACTTCATGGAGAGTTTGAGTATCGATCGTATTTATGATTACATGTATCACTTGATTTCAGAATATGCAAAGCTGCAGGATTTTGTACCTGTTCCACCCTCTTCCGCTCTTGAACTATGTATCGATTCTGTTCTTTGTTTTGCTGATGACCAGCAAAAAAAATTCCTCAAAAAATCCCTTGTGTTCCCTTCAAATGAGAGTCCTTGCTCACTTCCCAGATAGAAATTCTACGAACAGTGACGAATTCAGAATTTAAACTCTGTTGAACCCGTTGTGTGTGTTTAGTCTAGATTAGCGTAACTGCCTACCGGAGTTACATAGGAACGAGCAAGAAAATGTAGAAGACGAAATACACACAGTATTTGGTTTGCCTTCACTGTTTGTACAAGAAATTTTCTGTTATACTTGAGAATAAACCAATGCAGAAGAAAGGGATTTTACATCATTACGCATTCTAATTTCTCTGGTCTTATTTTTGTTTGCTCGTTTGGGATTGAGGCGTAATTATTGTTGGTGTTTGCGATTTTCTGGGCCGAGGTATATCTGAACTTACATCACTAGAAGTTTATACTTCCCCTTTGATCTTAAAGCTTGTTTAGGGCATTTGTATTAGGAAAAAATAGCAAGTTTTAAGCTTATTAATCATCAGAAAAGGCAAGCGTGAAGACATTTCAAGTATGTTCAATCATGTTGAATTTATATATATTTCTAGATTTGTGAACAAAATAGCTGATAGTTTAGCTAGATCCTCTATCTCTTTGTTGAAGGAAATCTCTTGGGAGAAGTTTTTCCCAAATTGGATCATCCAGGATGCAAATGATATGTTTAAACTATGTATTTCGTTGATGCAATAATAAAAGGGGTTCTATTTCGGAAAAAAAAAATCATCATTCAAGAGAAAAGGCAAGTGTGAACTGTGATTAAATTATCGAAACATGGAATATAGGCCGAATGCGGGATCTTCTTCACCTTCGTACACTGAGGAAAATAAACGTTGTTTCGTGACCAAAAAAAAATTGCACTGTTGCATTTGTTGTGTACATCAAACCATATTATTCTATCATAGTTGAGTCAAAAATTAAGATTAACATAGGTCTAATTAACTATGATTTAGCTCTAAGAATATAAATAGAAACATATGTTTTGTATTTATTAGATTGATGTAAACATCATAATATATCGATAAACTTTTATGCCCTCATAGTTGTGTGATGTTCTCAACATATTTTGTGTTTTCCTATTTATTCCCTTTTTTAGATTTCAGGAAACGAGAGAAATTATCTAATATTATTCGTTATATCATAAATAACTTTTTTTATCTTTTCAGAAGTAAGGATAAAATTTGTGTACAATTTATCCTAGATTTTATTTGTTGGAATATGGTGAGTTTGTTATTGCTTTGTTGACCCGTCACAATTTAAATAAACAAAATTAAACTTATTGCGATTACGTTGAGTTTGTTGTTGCTTTTGTTGACCCGTTAAAGTTTAAATAAACAAAATTAAATTCATTGTGATTATATTGAGTTTGTTATTATTGCTGTTGACCCTTGAATTTTGAAAAAATAAACTTATTGTGATTACGCTGAGTTTGTTATTTGTTTTTTACCCACCATTATTTGAATAAACAAAATTAAACTTATTTGATTATGTTGAGTTTGTTATTGACCCGTTATAGTTTACATAAACAAAATTAAATTTGTTGAGTTTGTTATTATTGTTTGACCCGTTATAATTTAAATAAACAAATTTAGACTTATAAGTTTTTGTTTTTTTTTATATTTATTTCATGTGTTATATATTTATGAATTCTTATATAAAAATTATATAATTAAAGTAATATTTGTAATGAATAAAAAAAAATGAATTTTTAAGGTGACAGATTGCATGAACGTGGAATATTGCAGACTCATGTTAGTGGGATAAGGAAAATGGGAAAGAAAATAAGGCATGAAATTAGCCATCAAGGCGTTACCGATATTTACCAAATTTGAGAGGAAAAAAAATGACGTTCCAAATTGTCCAAGTAATAATACAGAAAACTAGTGGCAAATGGAGAAGGTTGGGTCACAACCAATTATCATTATTGTCATAAATAAATGAGTATTGAGAAATAAAAACATTTAAAAAGTGGTGAAAAAAGGTTTGTGGTAGTTTCAAGTCATGACAAATTCATGATTGGCCTTTTCCCAAGGTTCTTAACCAATTTCCTCTCAGAAAAATCCTTTCGGCCAAAATAATTGGTCAGAATTTCGTCAGAATAATAAAATAATATATTTTATGTTATTTTATTTTTTAAAATATTTTTATTCTTTTAACTTTAATATATTTTAATTAAAAATACAAAAAAATCAGTTTATTTTAAAATAAAAAAATATTATAAATTTTGTTAAATTTCTGACCATTTAGCATTACCGTTTCCTCTCCCACCACCACCAAAAAGAGCCACCAACTCCGCTCCATTTTATTTTATGTGATTTTTGATCATTAAATTATATTTAAATTTGAAAAAGGAGTTTCTTTTCTTAAATAAAACTAAAAAAATATAGTCACACAAACTAGAACAATATGAGTAATAAAATGAAATCCACCACCCACCCACCACAATCCATACAAAATAGTTTCGACTTATGAATTTTTAGAACCTGGAAACTTTTACTCAATAATTTAATATTTATATTTAGACATATAAATATTTTATTCTAATTTCAAAAATAATTAGATTCAAAATTCATAAACTAAAAATCTTTAATTCAGTTTAATTTGCTGGGGAAATTTTTTAGCATTTAAAACATTGGTTACAAAATTATGATAGTTACTCTCGAGCTTGGGAGATGGGAGAAAGATTAACGACTGTGGGGCTAAGGAAATATTGAAAATGTGAACAACATATGGGATGGACTAGTTAGGTGCATTAGGAAAGCAACTAGTGTGGTGCTAAGAGTTTTGAAAAAAAACTTTAATAGTCATTAAAAGGATTAGTGGTGAAATGGAGAAGTTTAAGACAAGTGAAAAATAAAGACGGGGAGGAAAAGTAGATTAATACTTAAAGGAATAAGACAATGAAAAAAAAAAGCAAACTTAGCAAGTATGACAACAAAAACAACTGTTTTTCAAACAATTTTATGTTAATTTAAGGGACAAAGGTGAAGATAAGAAGTTGTACAAATTTGATAGAGCAAGAAAGAGGAAGGCTCGGGACTAGGTTAAGTAAAGTGTATCAAAGATGAGACAAAAAAGGTACTAGTGAAAGAGGCACTTACAAGACGGAGATGACGAGCATACTTTCATTAACTCTTAAACGAAGAAGGGGACAAGGACATTGTGTTGAGTGATTTGGAGCACTCAAAGAACCGAATGAATTTTTGTGTCAATAGTTTTCAACACTAATACTCTATCAACAATCATCAACCACCATCACTAATCATCTTTGACATCACAATCATTACCATCGTCAACCACCTATCGACACCATCAACCACTTTTGTTATCATAACGATCACTAACAACCATCATTATTATCAACAAGTACTATTAGTCATTACCACTATTGGCTATTATCATCATTGAAGTCAATAGCTATTCAACCATCACAACTCACGCTAACATCAATTATCATCAACACATTATCATTAAAATTATCAATTATTCATATTTTCAATTTCACCGTTTTAATTATCACTATCAACCATTATCATCATATCAGTCATTGCTACAACAATCATCTCTATTGTTACAATTGTCACCACACTAATATGAATTATTATAATCCATTGCTATAAATTATCTTTGGATAATTTTATGGTGATTAAGGCACAATTAACAATACTTTTTTTTTTGACAAGTGTATTTGTGGGTCCCTTTCCTAATTATCACACGTTCTCTCACACTTTCATTTTCTCAAATTTTAGTCATTTCTTCTTTTGCATTTTTTCTTTGCAAAACCTCTTTTTATTTTATATGTTTTTATTTTACCTGTACAACTTTTTTTTACCAACGTTTCTATAGCTTCTTGTTTTTGTATTACGATCTCTCAGAGCAAAAAATGTATTGATATTATTATTATTTTGTGCTTTCACTAATTCACTTGATTGACTCTTTTTTTCTATTAATTTTTATATTTCCTCCGAAAAATGAATCTATAAAAATTTCATTTGAACACTAAACATAAAAAAAATTCAAAAAGAAAATCTTGAACAACAAACACAAAATTAATATTAGCAATAATTATTTGATAGATACCAAGCAAGTATAGAATTTAACAAATATGAAAAAAAAAAGAAAAAAAAAAGATAATTGAGTGCTTAATCATTAATATATTATTATAAATATTAAGTATTCAGAAATCCCAAAAAATTAATTAATGACTAATTAAAATATAACTGTGCATTTAAGAAATAAACAAGGCCAACTGAATTTAGTAACTCAATTGATTGATTATATGATTTTTTACTTTGTTGGTGAAAGTTTAATTATTATTATTTTTATTTCACTATCTTTAATTTCTTCAAACCCATCCAAAAAATTGAATTTAAAATTTCTAACACATTACTTTAATTTTTCCTCTTATAATGATATAGATATAAATTAGACATATTAGATACAAGCGGGCAATTTCCATAGTTTGTTTATAATTTTAAAAAATAATTTTATACTGAGAGTTAATAAAATATAAGTGAAAAAGAAAAGATTAAAAAAGAAGAGAAAAAGTAAGAAAGTGAAATAAATAAATTGTGGTCCCACGATGACAGTACTTGTGCCTCTTACAAAATACCCTCTCTGTTTCAATTTATGTGACTTACTTTTCTTTTTAGTCAGTCTAAAAAAGAATGACACATTTCTATATTAAGTAACAATTTAACTATAAAATATCTATTTTACCCTTAATAAAATGATTTACAGCCACACAAATTTCTATCATTCATTTTGAACCACAAATTTTAAAAGTCTTCCTTTTTTTCTTAAATTTCGTGCCGAGTCAAACTACATTACATAAAATGGGACGGAGGGAGTAAAATTTTTCATTATCTTTACTATAAATATTACAAATATTTTTTTATTTAATACTCCATCTGTTTAAAAAAGAATGACTCTCTTTCCTTTTTAGTCTGTTTCAAAATGAATGAGCTCTTTCTTTTTTTTATAACATTTTAATTTCAGCTTTCCACGTGACATGTTTAAGGCCACAAGATTAAAGGGCAATTTTTGTACATTTAACATAACTTTAATTTAGGACCACAAGATTCAAAAGTCTTCTTTATTTTATTAAATTCCGTGCCAAATTAAACTAAACCACTCTTTTTGAAACGGAGGGAGTAACAATTTTATTTATTTTTTAATATTTTTATTTTAAGAAGAAAGAAATTGGGTTGATTTTATTGGGAATCCGCAAAGACGTTGGGAAAGTAGCTTCTGCGCTCACCGCTTACGTTACGAACTGCTGCTCTTTTTATTTGTTTCCCCCTGATGTTGGTATTGGACTGGGGATTTTTTTTTAAAGATAAGTAGTTGTCACTGTTTTTTCATGAATTAAAATAAAATAAAATAAACGAAGGGAAGAAATATTAACTCGTAAAAGTATTTAAAAAAAATATCAAACAAAAATCCAAGGTTATAAAGTATGCTAAAAAAATATCAAACAAAAATCCAAGAATATTAAAGTATATTATCTACGCCGAAGAAAGTATGTCACAGGCTCACGAGGAAAGCAAATGGTCACCCCACGGCTTTTTACGTCTTCCAATTTTTTATTTTTGACTTATTTTAAGTTATTTTTTACCTTATCAAACACGTCTTAATTTATTTTAAATCATTTTAAACTTATTTTAAGCTATTTTTTATATTTACCAAACACTTCCCAATATCAAAAACTAACTTAAAAGTAAATTTGACCAACTTTTAAGTCAATCCAAACATACTCTTAATTTCATAAATCTACGAAGATAGAGTGTGTATATATATTGTGTGTGTATATTATAGAGATCTCCTATACTTAGTAAAAATAGAAAGAATGTTTTTAATAAATTTTCATTCAAAATAAAGCATTTCAAGCAATTTACATCCTTACATGAATCATCCAACACATTTCAAAATCCTTCACTTTATATATTTGAATACAAAATTATTTTTATTATAAATTAACTTATATTCATCAATAAAATATTTAATACGAATTTAAATTTAATCAAAACTTGACGCAATCTAAGGTAATGATGTGAGGAGGCCCCATTGTTTCTCTAATTGTATTAAATAATTAATGCATCAGTCACTTTCAAGCTTCAACACCACCCCTTTCCTCTCGCCGCCTCAATTGGTGAGCCCCATTTACCTTTTCACAGACTACTTCCTTTTAGATTTTATTTTTTCCGAAACCAATTAATTTTAATTACTCATTTTCTCTATTCGTTTATTGAAAGCAAGTGAAGATAACGCCGCAATCCTAAAATTATTTTATTTATTTTACGTGATGATCCGACGATTTGTGGCTCATGTTCAAATTCTCTGGCGTTTTATTTTTTTAGGTTTAATGCATCATTTTAAAAATATTTAAACTTTCAATATTTTAAAACCAGTTCTCAAATGTTTTTTTATGTATATAAAGTAACCAATCAAAATATATCATCTTCATTAATTATTCACACTTTCCTCAATTATTTAAATTGATTGGGTGACTTTCTAAGTGAAATATCAATAGTTGAGTGACTTTCTAAGTGAAATATCAATAGTAGAGTGACTTTCTAAGTAAAACACCAATAGTTGAGTGATTTTTGAGTTATAAAATAAAGTTTAGTGACTTTCTAAGTGAACAGTTTAAAAGTATGTGACTTTCTAAGTGAACTATTCAAAGTTAAGTGATCATCTGAGATATTAACTTCATATCTATGTAATGATATTTAAGAATACGTGTAGAAAAAAAATTCAAAATTTGATTTAAAATATTTAATAGGAATATTTTATCATCTATTTAGATGTTTGATTGAAACAAGTCACATTCTTCAAGTGTTTAAATTACATTTGCTAACAAGTTTTTGTGGTTGATGATGTATTAAGCTTTTATTATATTTGTTTCAAGTATTTTAAGTTCTTTTAATCGTTTTCACAAGGACTGCATATGGATTGATTCGATTTTGAAATTTATCGTTCTGATATTGATTATTGATTTATAGACATGTTAAACTGTTATAAAGCGTTAAAATGTTGGCTTATTAATTGTTATCGATTTATCCGTTAAAATTTGACACACATACACACACACACAAAAAAACAAATGAATCATGCAGATGAGTTGACAGATCGTGTCTTGCTTAAAAAGAAATATTGGCACATTGTAAAATAACCGAAAGTTTGAAACAACATCATAAACTTTATGTATCGAATAATACAAATATAATTTGTCAATTTACTATTAATTTATTGATCAAACCGTTAAAAAATGATAACACCACAATAATTTTTAAAAAGAACTATAATTTTAATTGATAAATTAATAAGTGATAACTTATTATTAATAAAAAAAAAAATTGGATAGAATTATGGATTTGAAATATTCATTAACATATTCATAATGTATATTCGTTCACCCAAAATGAATCTTAACTAATTACAAAAAGTAACGGGACCTAATGACGTAAAATAAATCCTACTGGCCCTACATATAAAAAATGTTATCACAAACAATCAAACAAGGATAAAGTGGACTGATGATGAAATATGTGATTTTTTGGTGCATTTTTCTTTTCCAAAGATTTTGTTTGGTGTATAAATAATTCAGATTTTATACGAATTAAATATATTTTTTACTAATAAGAGTAGTAGTTATTATATTCCTATAAAAAAGTAGAGATCCTTAGAAACAAAATCCCAATTCTCCTCCATCGCCTTTTCTTCCCTATCTTCTCATTTCTCCTTTTCTCTCTTCTTTCCGTTTCACAGAGACTTCAGTTATGGCCGGAAGCGGTGTCGTTACAGTTTACGGAAATGGTGCTCTCACAGAGACCACCAAGCAATCCCCCTTTTCAGTGAAAGTGGGTCTCGCTCAGATGCTTCGCGGCGGCGTTATCATGGACGTTGTTAATGCTGAACAGGCTCGTATAGCCGAGGAGGCCGGCGCGTGTGCTGTCATGGCTCTTGAGCGTGTCCCTGCTGATATACGCGCTCAGGGCGGCGTTGCACGTATGTCGGATCCCCAGCTTATCAAAGAAATCAAACAGGCTGTGACTATTCCTGTTATGGCCAAGGCTCGTATTGGTCACTTCGTGGAGGCTCAAATCCTTGAGGCTATCGGAGTAGATTACGTTGATGAATCGGAGGTGCTTACCCTTGCTGACGATGAGAACCACATCAACAAGCACAATTTCCGTATCCCCTTTGTCTGTGGTTGCCGTAATTTGGGTGAGGCCCTTCGCCGTATCCGCGAGGGTGCTGCCATGATTCGGACCAAGGGGGAAGCCGGTACCGGAAACATCATCGAGGCTGTTCGTCATGTGCGTTCCGTTATGGGTGATATCAGGGTGCTGCGCAACATGGACGATGATGAGGTTTTCACTTTTGCTAAGAAGATTCAGGCACCATACGATCTGGTGATGCAAACAAAGCAACTGGGTAGGCTCCCTGTGGTTCACTTTGCAGCAGGTGGGGTGGCGACACCAGCAGATGCAGCGCTTATGATGCAGTTGGGATGTGACGGCGTGTTCGTGGGTTCCGGTATCTTCAAGAGTGGTGACCCTGCAAAGAGGGGACGCGCAATCGTGCAAGCAGTGACTCATTACAGTGACCCACAATTGCTGGCTGAAATTAGCTGTGGGCTTGGTGAGGCTATGGTTGGAATCAATCTTGATGAAAAGGTGGAGAGGTATGCCAATCGTTCTGAGTGATGATGGTTGTAAGTTTTAGAAAGTCTTTATCTTGTGCTTGGATGCGAGTATGTTATACTCTCTGGGATATGTTTGTTCGTATATTTTAGTTTTGATTTTCTGGCCAGTTGTTATAAACTATTGGAATGGGATAATTAGATTGATTCAGTTATATGCATTTGGATATTCAGCACTGGAAAGTTTTCTGAAATTTTCTACTGTTTAGCTTGTATGCATGAATTTTCTGAGGATGCATATGTTAATAATATAAGTTTGATTTTCCCCCACCCACCCCAAGTTTTTGCTCTGTTACACTGGCCTCCCTCGTGGTTTACGGTATTACAATGAACTCGTTAACGGGTCAAATGGATTGGAAAGAAGATGAAAGTTCATATAGTCTTAACTTTCAACTAATTTTGATAGTTGGAATACACACCTGATTTTAGTTTCTTGAGGTAGTGGGTGTACCAATACGATGAGACTTGCTTTCCTTTACTGCTGGCTGAAGCAGATTCTGTGTGCTGATTACAAATGCACTCTTGGGGTTTATTCCTGGTGTGTACAAGTCAGCTGTGAATTTAGACCTTATTCTGTTCATCCTGGTATTGTTTCATCGTTCACGTATTAAAGCTTCGTGCAATTGATTCTCCAGAGGAGGAAATTGGTTGCTATTGGTAGTCTAGGTTGTGAACTCATGACGACACCGATTATCATAGCCGTGATAAAGCTTGTTTCTTTCTTTGGAAATTCCATCAGAAGTTGGTTTATGCTGCGTTTATATTTTGATTCAGTGAGTCGGGGCAGTTTTATATGTAACTAGCTTTAGATGATCTATTTGTGTGAAAGAAATTGCGTATGTTTCCTAGGGGTACGACTGTATTTGTTTATCCCAATTTCCGGCAGTGGGTCCTGCCTTGTTAACCAGATCTACAATCAATTTCTGCACCAAAAAATTTCTCTGCTGTGAAAATACCCGCACAGTTTGTGAATTTCGTGTATCCTGATTATGCTGTATCCATGGCTAGGTTGTTGATCGGGCTTAAGCTACATCATAATACTCAGTTTGTTTCAAAATGACTTTGCAGCATAGCTAACTATGCTCAAGGAGAGCCATTTAGCCTTTAAAATTGTGGATTTTCTTGTATAAATATGCTATATGTTCACCCTCGGCTTTTGGACATGCACGGATTGTTCTTTTCTCTCCTACTTCTTGCTGACTTCCTTGATTACTATTCTGGTTCTCTTAATTGAAGAGCTATATTTTGCAAGGGACATGAAAAGTGGACTGGTCCTGTCCTTCCATGGACACTAGGGGCACTAGAAACCATTTATGTCTTGTCCTTCATATGTTGTTCCTTTGAGACATCCAAATAAAATTGTACTAGCAAAAAGAGAAAACTACCACGGCAATGCAAAAAGGCTTTAAAAGTACATTTGAGAAGAGAAAGAAAATCATCCGTTGTTCCACCAACTAGTACCACTAACCCTTTGTTGTTGTGCATGCTTTAAATTTTTGGAGCAAGAAACATTCAACACTGATAGGCAGGTGGGGTACGTCATTTTGATTTTGCTTGTAGAAAGTAGAAACCCAGTAACTTCTTTGTCTCAGAGCAAGAATCCTAGTATCTGATTCAAAAGTCTGACATGAGTGGAGTGATCTTGATTAGTTTTCAACTTAACCAGTGTTGGACTTTATATTCCGAAACTATCCAAGGAAGAGGTCAGTTCAGTACTCTGAAAGCCGAAGACAAAGCCTTCATATTTGACCTGATTCCAAACACTAAAGAGTGTGTGTTGAATGGCTCATAGGCCTCGAGTTTCAAGAGGATGCAAACAGAAAGGCAAGAACTAGTACAAAACCCAACGCGAAAGACTGTCTAGAAGGAGTCAGGATTGAAACAATAGGATTTCCAGGTTGGTTATCTATAGTTATCATGAAACAAAGACTAGTGCTAGTTCGATATATTTAACTTTTTCTAGAGCCAATGTCGATGGATCAAGGTATCTGTTATGGTATGAAATAAGCCTAGAGTCCATGCACTACCTGGATTAAACGATTAATAATATCATAGGTCATCGAACGGAACAAAGAACCAATGTTTGTGTTCCTCAAGAATTTTGTTATCTAATCTGATTGAAATATATATTTCAGACCTTCACTTCTATGTTTGGCTTTATTTTTGTGAAGACTACTGAATGCCTTAAATAAGTTATTCAACATGTACAACAGATGTTGGAAGGTGCAACCACCATGTTCATCGTTGACAGTCTATTTCTTTTCAATCCTTGAGAGTTAATTCGAAATGTCACTTGCATCACGATTTACGATCTTGGAAAGAGAGAGAAAAGTATTTCCAACATTGGCGAACAGAATCAGGTTATCAAGAAATGTTCATATGATTGCAGTAGTAAACTAACTTATTTAACTTGGAAACTTGTGTTTACAATCTATATTCATCCAACTCCATAAGTTACAGTCCAGTACAGGACGTTAATCACATGTTATAAGGTGACTACAACCTATTGGAATGCTTGATGAAATGTCTTTAGGGCAAGATTTTCCATGGGAGTTCAATCGAATTCCCTTCATCTAATGATTACAACAACAAAAACACACCTAGTGAGATCCTACAAAGGAGTCGGGGGTGTACGCAAACCTTATTCATGTCTTGCGTGAAGTTGAAAGGGTGCTTCTATTGACCCTTGACAAATGATTATATTGTGGTAATAGTGTAAAAACAATGTATATAGCATTTTTTTGAATTTTATTGTGCATAAATTACAATCTTAAAAGTAGTTCAAAAATTGTTTTAGGTCATAAGTTCGAATTCTGATGCACTTTTTTTATAAAAAAATTATTGATAAAAAAGGTTCTTGTTTCATCACCAGGAATTTCTTTACCTATCCCGATCAAGAAAAGTAACTTGCTCTTCCTGTTCAATTTACTTAAATTTGTGAAAGTTACAAGCATCACTTTTCGTGTAGGCATAATATATTCTTTCTGAAACAGAGACATTATATTCCTAAGCAATTCTCAGAATATGGAAACCAAACGTTTTCTAATATTCCTACATATAAATTGAACATTAAACAAAGTTTGATACGATAAAAATTCTAGTTGAGAAAAATAATAATGTCTAATGGTAAGCAACATTTCAAGGTTTGCTTTTGCTGGTCAAGAGTATTCAAAGTGAGGGGAGGTGAAATTCCAGAAGATATTAAAAAAGTATTTGAATCATACTCGATTAATGAAATTATGAGTATGGATAATTTAATTAGTTTTCTGGAGAAAGAACAGAATGAGGTGATCAATGTTACAACAAAGGCCCAAAATATATTCAATCGCCTCAAACATCTAAATGTGGTTCATAGAAGGGGATTGACTCTTGAAGCTTTCTTTAAATTTCTTTTTGGTGATAATAATTTTGCTCATCAGTCTAAGGTATTAAAATTAATTATTTCAATTTTCCTATCTATATGTATCGCTTCCTCTCATTTTGCCATTCAATTTGGAATACTTGAACGATTGATTCTTGTTTTTTATCTTCACTTTCGTCTGAAAGCAGAGGCATTTGTCTCATTAGTTATAACTAACCATTCATTTGAAATGAATATCTTTAATTCCGTCATTTATTTATTGGATTCTTCAGGTCCATCAAAATATGGATGCTCCATTAGCCCATTATTATATCTACACAGGCCATAACTCGTACTTAACTGGAAATCAGCTCAGTAGTGATTGCAGTATTGAACCAATTAAGAAGGCCTTAAAGAAAGGAGTTAGAGTGATTGAATTGGACCTTTGGCCTAATATCACAAAAGATGATATCGATGTTTGTCACGGAGGGTAACAATTTAATCAAATAATTTACGGAATATCTGTTATCTTCCACCAACACAAATATTGAGTAACTTTATTCGTGAATTTAAAATTGCAGGACACTAACAACACCTGTTAAACTAGGCAAATGTTTGAAAGCCATAAAGGAAGATGCCTTTTCATTTTCTGAATATCCTGTTATACTCACTTTTGAAGACCACCTACATCCTTACCCATACCTTCAAGAAAAAGTAGCTCAGGTAAAATTAACTTAATTCTATAAATATATTTCACTTGCAAAATTTCTTTTCTTGGTTCAATGTTATGAATACCTTCAATCTACCTAAGTTACTACATCAGGTTCGTATGTATTACTCCCTTTGTCCCAATTTAATTATGTGACAGTTAAAATTTCAGGATTCAAACTTCTAAGCTTTGATCAAGAGTTCGAACATAGAAGCTTTTGAAACTACTTTACAACTTTAACATATTTAAAAAGACAAAAAGATTCAGGTCTAAGAGAAACTTGGTTAACTCTCGAAATTCTAACTGTGTCACATAAATTGGGACAGATGGAGTAGTTTCTACTAAGATTTTTGCTCACTTGTTAAGAATGCAGATGGTGAAGAGCACATTTGGGTCGATGTTGTTCATCCCAAAATCAGATATGGACGTGTTCCCTTCACCAAACAAGTTAATGAAAAGAATCTTAATTTCGACGAAACCACCACCAAAAAATAGCCCTGAAGAATCAGACAATTCTAAGATTTCACCAACTGGGAGGGGACATTCAGAGAATGGACTTAATAATCATATTCAGGTTTAATATCTTCCTATATTATTTTCTTGCTCTTGTTTTGCAAGGTTTGTTTTTACCAAGTTTAACTTCTATACAACACCAGTATAAATAAGTTATGTTGTCAAGTTCTTCAAAAGATGATTACAGTTAGAGGCAAATTCAGAATTTTAAAGTTTAACAGGTTCAAATTTTAGGTTCTTAACTACTGTACACTTGCCATTATAAAATTATAAATATTATTTACATTGCCAGTATATACACGTAAGTGAAATCTCTTTATTCTACTTATATTCTACAAAGTACCAGCAGCAAATACAATTAGAGGAGGGAGACGAAGACGAAGTTCCCAAATATAGAGATTTGATTGCAATCCATGCCACGAAGCACAAAGGTGGTATGGAAAATTTTGGAAGCCATGGAAGTTCTAATAAAGTTGGACGTTGTAGCATGAATGAACTAGCCCTTGAAGACGCTGTAGGTGAACATAGCCATCAACTTATCCGGTAAATATAAATGCTTCAGCTCCATTTGTTCTTTCTTTACTACTACTTGTTTCATCAGAGCACAAATGTGGGATCATTGCGTTGAAGCATAATACATGAATAATATTTTGATATATACTTCAGATTTACACAACGAAATATTCTAAGGGTGTACCCAAAGGGTGCACGCGTTGATTCATCAAACTATGATCCTCTAATTGCATGGCTGCGTGGAGCACAGATGGTTGCATTTAACATGCAGGTCAAGTACTCTCACTTGCCATATCGATTTTAATTCCTTCTAAAGAAATTTTGAATTGGAAGGGTCAAGATTATATTGTTAAAAGAACCTTAATAAAATATGACTTATATTGTAACAGGGATACGGTAGGTTTCTATGGATGATGCAAGGATTTTTTCGAGCCAA
>JAJOOS010006172.1:0-16743 GCA_029582725.1 Solanum chiquidenum | reverse complement strand
TTACATGGAAGAAGAAGAAGAAGTGGCATGTCTGCTCATCAGCTCGAATTGCCGCTTGTTTCGTTATCTGTTTACAGTTGCTTTTGATATTTTTGAAACCCGACAGACAGACAGACAAATGGGCCGAAGAAGTATTGGGCCTAAGGGCCACAAAGATATTGGAAAAGTTTAAAGGGTAGATCTCGCTCACATCTCTCCTCTTTCTTTCCCTAACATTTTGCTATTATCGATAATTAAGCATAATGTTTGTAAGATATTTCACCAGGATATTGGGTTCACTCTTGAACGTGGATGAAAAGTCCTAGACTTATAAATAGCTAGGAGGATGAACTACAATGGGTACCAATAGAAGTGGATCACTCGCATAAATATTGGGTTGGTTTTACGCAACAAGTGTCTATCATATTTGGGATGAAAGAAACTCAAGGGGATTCTCAAAACAGTGCACACCTACTGCCAAGAGATTAAATGAAATATGTCTCTAATTGCACATCAGGGAACAGTTTATACCCAAGTGGAAATCAATTAAATACGCATTCCTGTCTAGACTAATTTCCGTAATTACTAAGTATAGATTGATAGGTGATCTCTCAAGAATTAGTTCTTGAGTCCAAAATAAACTAACTAGTGTACATATGCTATTTGGTTAAATGAAAACTACATAAATCCCACTAGTTTTGGTCCTAATTATTAGAATTTACGACAGTTTCGAATATTACTTCTTCTACCATACTTCCAGAACATGTATTCGACGATTTTAAAAATTGGGATACATATTTAATTAATTTTGAAAATATTAATCAAATCCCTTAATATAAGGTGGAAATCAAGGAGTGTATATATATATATGTTTAATTAATTTCATTTTATTATTCTTTGAAATAATAAATTCATTAATATTATTAATAAAGGATAAAAACATAGTATATTTTGGTTATGAAATTTGATTAATTTCAACTTATTTTCCTTAAAATAATGAATTATTATCATTATATGATGTATCCAATAAAATAAACATCTAGCTACATAAGTGTACGGTATCTAGTATTAATTTCATGTACCTGTTTATATGATCTAATGTTAAATTCATGTATCTATTTGCATGTATCTAGTATTAATTTGATGTATCAAATATCAATTTCATACGTTATATCCAAAAACATGTATCTCAAATACATATTGGTAAGCATCTACATCTAATTATGTGTATCTAAATATGTAATGTGATTGAAACACATGAATTTAGGAACAAATCACAACTATAGGGTATCTATAGTATCATTAATCCAAAAAAAAATTCAAAATTAATACCCAAGAAAGATTAGATACATGCACACTTAATAGGATACATTGATAAGTACTAGATACATATAATTGTATCTTAATTATGTGTCATATACGTCAATAATGTGTCAATAACAAGTGTAAATCTCCACTCATTAAAACTTTCTCATTGCGTTCATGGTTGGTCACGATATCTCACAGTGGCGATGTTTGCTTCACTTTTTTAATTTGTTGATGTTGCTCATTGCGCTTAGATCCGATAGACCTCCGTCACATCTACCCAAAATTCAACATAAACACTCACCCAATTGGACCTTTCGACCTCTTAATCGCCTCCGTCGTCATCCGATCTCTAGATAGTAACAATATGAAAACAAAAGGTTATAGATTAATTATATAAATATGCATTGATACATTTAATTTCAAGAGGGCAAGAAGCAAGAAATTGATGAACAACTTGCACATAACTTCTGGTTGGCTGCGGCAGAAACAAATTTAGGAGTAAAAAGGTTACTAATGTTAATTAGTAGGGGTGGGGGGGAGATATTGATAGGGTTAGAGATTGGTTGTTATTAAAACATTAATTGTGGAGTTTAAATATAAGATAATTAATCAATTCTAATTTTAAGGGATGTGGGTATCTTTGATTGTATCTTTAAAATATATGGTATAAAATATTAAAAGTAGTAATATATGTAATTGTTTGAAAGTGGAGGTAAAATTAGTATATATGGTAGTGATGTATGTCTAGTTAAGTAGTTTTTCCTTTGGCCAAACACATATGTAGACCTTTAAATTTGTCCCTAAATTTCATTTTGGCACTCCAACTCAACATTGTTCCATTTTAACCCTTTAACTCCAATTTTTATGTTTCATTTTGGCACTTCTAAGTGATGTGGCAGAGTATGTGCATCACACTTTCTCTAAGAGAGTGAAATACAAAAAAAAATATTTTAAAAATAATAATAAAAAATTAGTCCTTCAACTCTATTTTTTTTATGTACCATTTAAACACAAAATACTAATTTTATGATTTCTTTATTTCTATATATGCTCTTCAACTGCAATTTTTTATTTTAAAAATCGTCGTTTATCCGTTATTGTAAAAAATTCAAATTGATGGATGGTCATTGATTTTTTTTAAAAGTAACAATTTCTTTTTGAGAGTTTCCCTATATTTTTGCATAAAAAATAACCAAAGAAAGTGCGCCGATTTTCTTTCTTAAGAAAATCAATGACAACCCAACGAAGTCTATCGAGTTTCAACATTTGTTTATAGTGTTATTAATTAGCAATGAACATGAGTTTTTTTTTTTACTCGTATTTAGTTGAATGAAAAATTAGAAAGCCAATATTTGAGTTAGTCCAAATAGATTAGATATGAAAAAAAAATATATGGTGTTTTTTAATTTAATTATTTATTTTAGACCTCTTCGAGGTCGAGTACACCGTGTTACGACTAGGGAGTGACAATGATAGAGATAGTGGAGGAATCCATTTAAAATCAGTCTTTACCACTTAGAAAAACATTTCTTTCAATTTAAGATGATCAAACATTAATTCAAGTCCCTAACCCGGGAATCTCAATGTCAAATGTAAGGATAAGTCACACAGCCCGTTGCTCAGGCAATTACTCACATATCACAAGTTTTCAACAATAATTATCGGTTTCACACGAACCTCCGCACATGCTAAACATCACAAATATGCATCACACAGACTAAACAAGAGTGTCAGCACTTAACAACCTCTAAAACACATACTACAACCCACTCCACAGTTGACTCCCTAATTAGAAAGATCACTTACTCATCTCAGTCTAAAAGAGGGATAGTCAAACCTACCTCGAAGGCCGAAAGTTCACTCGAACAACTCTATTGAAACACTTCCTTAACCACACAATCACCAGAACGATCCTCAACTATCAAGAATGGAAATAGTTCATCAAAAGTAGCCCAATGATACCCATATTGATAGGGTTTGAAATCCAAGGTGAAAATAGTCTAAAAAATCACTTCGGAAATCAAAAGGTTAAAATGAGATTTTTAGTTGAAAATCAAGTTCAACAAGCTAAGAAGAGTTTGTGGTTGAGAAATTCATTAAAAACAAACAAGAATCAAGCACCAAATCAAGAATATAATTTACTAATTTACTTTTTTTGAAAATTTATGTTCCATTCACCTATTTGGCAATTATTCAATTTGCTACCATTAATTTAATTAATGTAGATGTAAGACAACATTTTAGAAGTGCATTTGATAAATAAAATAAAAAATTCATCCAAACGGCCACTTGTCCCAACAACATAAGTTCCTATTAAAACGTCAATGTGGTTTTGTCTACAGTTTTCATCATCATACTTAATTAGCTTATCCAAGAGAAAATTATAAAACAGTTCATTATCACTGTCAAAGGTCTACTATTCAATTTTGATTTTCCATCCCGTCACCTTAAACGTTTAGTAACCGCATCCAATTAAATTTGAATTCACATTTTAAATTTTTTTTAAGTTAGAGATTAAAATGCTCCTACACAGAAGTAATTCTATATAAAATATTATTCAAGCTCAAAACATCGAATTAAAGATGAAAGATAACCCTTATTGAATAAAACTAATTATATAGGAAAAACTATAATTTAAAAAATTAATTATTTATATAATATGCAGTTAATATTGAATTTTCTTGACTTATTTGTCTATTTATTTCTATACTATATATTTTAAATTTTGTTAGTGAAAATCCTAATGTCATCACTAATTAACAGTAATTACTAAAATCACTATATTTTTCTTAATAAATGAAAAGTAGAAACATAAGTAAATTAGTTGAAGAATAAGATAATTAAGACTTCCAACTGGTACTGTTTAGGTATGATCTGGAAGTAATTATATGACAAAATTCACAATCATTGACTATATAGCACATGCAATGTTTCACAAACTTACTACTATGATTTCCACTAATCAAATTAGTCCACTTATATTAAAAGAT
Organism: Solanum chiquidenum; assembly: GCA_029582725.1. NCBI lineage: Eukaryota > Viridiplantae > Streptophyta > Magnoliopsida > Solanales > Solanaceae > Solanum > Solanum chiquidenum. The sequence goes on along the minus strand of JAJOOS010006172.1, from coordinate 12,466 downwards.
GTCACCAATTGTTAAAATAACATGTATCTTCTAATTGTAGTTTGATATGTTGTGACAAATTCGAAATTTAAGACATCACATGTGCTAGGTTTAAAATAAAAGTCATTCTGGAATATAAATATATTTAACCTTTATTTATAATCATTTTTCACATTTATAGATGCATACATAATATATGTTCAAGTTGAAATTAAGGAGTTTTGTTGAAATTGTGATTTCTATATCATGTTAATCACGACTAATATGATAACTCAAAAAATAAGATGATAACGAGTTGTTAGTCTTATGCGTATGGGTTCATATGAAATCGATAACTTTTATTTAAATTTTATATTTATATTAAAACATCCATTAATCATGTAAAGATATTTGCTTAAATAAAATGAGTTACTATAACAAGAATCAAGAGACGAGTTCAGAATTTAAAGTTACTATAAAATCTTTATCAACTTTAAATTTCCAAATTGCCTTCGAAGCTTATAACTAGCCGGTTGAATTCTGCTAATAATGTAGTTTTTTTAAAAAAAAATAATAATTATTGCCACTATATATAACTTATTTATATTGTTGATTAATATATTAAATTGCTTCCTTTTTTCCCTCCTATTTCATGTCATAGGTTCGGTTTGTCGGCATTAAATTAATTACTAATTTTAAGATGGGACAAAACTAATCTTTTATACAATTAGTGCAATATAATTAGTTAGTCAATCACTATACTATATACACGTATAGCGATATTTGTTGAGATTATCATCATGAGCATGTGATAGACTAATTAAATTAATTCCTTGTACTTATCATAAATTAATTAATTTCGAATAATGGGGAAACAAGAATAAGAATATATTCTTCTGATAGATAGAGTCATCAAATAAATCTAATGATATTTGAGAGTAACATGTGGCCATTATCTGTGTATCATAGATTTTTGTTCTTAAATTTAATTTTCATCACTTGAAAAGTCCAACTTAAGTACTTGTGATTATTTTAATTTATTAGCATTGATAAATGCCAAATCTAAAAATAATTAGGGGGACATGATGCAATTTATCAATATCAACAACAAATTGTATATATAATGTAGGCTATAAAACTTAAAAGGTGGTTTGGTAGCTGAATTGAGTCATGTAGAGATTAGTTATGAGTGAATTTGTGTATTAATTTTATATAGATATGTATTAGTTATTTCACTTTCTATTCTGCATAAAATAATATATGGATTCCCTCATATTTTATACATGTATTAGTTATGGAGGTTTCTAAATTGTCAACCAAACGTCGTATTAATTTTATACACGAATAACTTATTTTCTAATTATCTACGACCGAATATCGTATAAGTCATACGAAAATTAATACATATATAACTTTGTTTCTTATCCAGCTACCAAACGACTTATTTCAAACAATTAGAAATACATGGTTGTCATGAGTATCAAAACTTCTGCGAGTTAAGATTTAATTGAATCCCCTTTAACGAATAATTACTACTTATAAAATAAAAATATTTTTTTTTTTTGTGCGTGTAAATATGAATTGATGAAATCCTTCGACTTAAAGATGTGTCTAGTCTAGTATAGTAGTAAAAGTGACGTAAAAATTGCTAGTTTGAATCTTAGGTGTATTAAGTTTTGTATTTTTTGAATTATCTTATTGATTTTTTGACTTCATCACTTATAATAAATGCAAAAAGGGCACTAATAATAGAACATTACCGGTGTGTTTAGTATAGAAGAAAACATTAAATGTCTTTTGGTTTTCTTATGATTGATTAAGTAAAATTTTTGGAAAACATTTTTTTAGAAATTAGGAAAAATAAATTATACAAGTTAGGTAACAGTTTATCATATCGATTGTATCGTTTCACGCTTCAAGTATACCGTGTCCGATCTTCATTCCCACCGGCCACCTGCATAGCCCTTTTCCCCATGCCACCACCTCCTACCCCCACAGCCTACACCACCTCTCATATTCGTGTATATATATATATATATATATTATACATATAAATATTTTACTTATCAATGACTAATTAGACAAGATTCGAGCGATAAATGTCTTAGTAACGTTAACTCAAAAAAGTTGCAAGGAGTTTTCATTCATTAATTCATTTTACCATAACACAATGTTAATCACAATAACATGACTTTTTATTATATTAGTAAAAGCATTTTGACGCTACAAATTTATCATAAGTGTAAAACATTTTTCTTCATACCGACAATACCATACCCTACTTGTCAATTTTGGTGTCATTAATGAAAGCATTCTATCAACTTTTTAAATTTCTAATTTTGTGAGGAAACAGGGAGAAAAAAAGACGCAATTATGAAATTGTACCAAAAAATTTAAGATTTCGAACTAGAGAATTTGTTGACTTTTAGAATTAATTTCCATTTAATTTATTGATGATGATTTCTACACCATTGAAACTAAGATAGGGTGAAAGAAAAATCCAGTGATAGAGACAAAGGATGACAATGACTAAAAACAAAAGAGTCTATAAATAACACGCTACTCCCTCCATTTCATATTAGTTCATATCTTATTAAAAATAATTTTTTCGTATTAGTTGTCCACTTTGCTAAATTAAGAAATTAATTTTTTCCTATATGTAAAGTATGTGGCTAACCTTTAGCCACCCTACATCTTGCCACGAATGCTATAAAAAAATATTTTATGGCTAAAGTGTTTAGCTACAAAAAATTTCATATTTAGCTACAATGTGTTTTGTAGCATTAAGTGCATTTTCTTGTAGTGTCAATTAATTCTTTTTGAAAGTGTTCACGTTTGTTTGTAAAAAATTTATATATGATTTCTTAATATGTATGTAAAAAGAAAAATTATCAGGGAGTATTGAATTTATTTATTTTGACGCAAAATATATGTATGAAAACAAGTTTTCAATTGGGAAATTACGTGGATATGCAAATATATACTAGATAATTAATTAACATAGCTATTGTTTGAATTAATTACCATTCACCACTAATTTCTAAGCAAAATTACGCGGCCGGGTTTCAATTGTAAAAACGTGTAGTTTTCAAAATTTGTATAATATAATTTATATAACTTTTGTATAATATAATTTGTATAACTGCTTATAGTTAAGATGTCTTTGTTTGTATAAATTTGTTATTTCAAGGTTATATAAAAATAAATACAAATCAATTGATACTAACAAGTTTATACAAATACAAACGAGAAACTAGCTCAATTATACAAATACACGCGAATTATACAAAAATACTATACAAACGTACACATAAATTATACAAACGAGTTGGTAGTCCATAGCAGCTTAAACTAAAGCTACAATTAACCCGTAATTATACAAACTATAGTGAAGGAGCTTAATTAACTTTATCATAGTGATTATTTGCAAAGTTTCATATTTTCAATTTGAGCAAGTAGATTTAGACGTTCATGATGCGTTGAATTATTGAAATTGCAATAACAAATTGCATCTTTTTTTAGCAAAAATTGTTCATTCGAACTAAACTTTTAGGTGTAAATGCCTGAACTTTGATCACATGTGTCTAAACTTTATGAACTTCAAGAGGAAATAGCTAAAGTTTTTCAAATTGAATAAATTTTAAAAATTTATAAACTTATAATAGAATTTGAAGAGTGGTCGTACACTTTCGCTATTAAAAGATCACTTTTTTTCATTGAAATTTTCCACTGAAAAATGTTCAATACTATTTCAAATATATTTTAATTGTGAGAAAAGAAAAAAAAGTATCTCAATATTTCAATGAAAATTTATTTCCTAGCATTTTTTTTTCGTGAATTGATTCAGTAAAAACCAAATTTATAACAAAAAAAATATTAATTTGCGTTGAAAAAACCCTTATGTTTATTCACCCAATAGAAAAAGATGACCTAGGCGTAAATTAATGATACAATAGGTTTTCTTTTTCTACATTTAATTTGTAACGAAGAAAATGAGGGATATTTCTTTCTTTTTAAAGAAGAAACGGTTGAAACATCTTTCACACTAGTATTGTGAGTTCAAACTCTACTAACTCTACTTAAACTTCTAATTTTGATTTCGCCACTTACTTTAATTTCCTGGATCTAAATTTTATCCATGGAAAATACAACTTTTATATCAAATTTGTTATACTCATTTAATTAGATTGAAGCTTACTGAATAATATGAGGACCAAATATGTAACAAATATTATAGCCACTATTTTAGTTAGTTATACTAATTTGGTGTTATGTTCTTTAGCAACCAAACATGGTGGTTTCACAAAGCTCTGCCTTTATGCAACTTTCTTACTCCATACAAAAGCTTGAGGCATACATTAATATGAGTTGTGGTAGGACAATTGAAATCTCGTTATCTTTAATTTAAGATTTTTTATATAGTACTCTCTCCGTTTCATATTATAAGTCATCTCTTACTAAAAATAGCTGGACCACAATATATGTCATTTTATAAAATTTATGCATAAATTACCATATTTTGCCTATTATATCCTTGATTGATTAATTAATTAATCTTGAAAATGTATTTACTTTGACTAAGCTAGGAAATCTACAAGTAATTAATTTAATTGGGAGAGTACTTCATTCATTAATTAACTACTTTCTTTATTCACTACTTATTCTATAAAATCTGATTTTGAAAAAATAAATATCAACAAACAAATTAAAAATAAAAGATGAAAAAAAATTAAAAATAATCTTGAAAGTTGAAGCTTCAACAAATTTTATTAAGGAAGATGACATTTGAAAAAGTTCAAAGGCTGTAAAAATAGAAGACTCAACCAAAACATGTAAAGGCCAAATTGAGAAAAATAAAGATCCAAATAAAGGAGTTATGCACCATTTAAATAAAAAAACAAATGATTTGTCGAACTAGAACTAAAATTCATTTGTCGTCTAATTTCATTATCAATAATATTAGATTCATCAGGAAAATTTAGATCAATTTGAAGTAATGGAATTTGAATATTTTGTGATGTTGTCATGTTTGCTTTAAGAATTTATATATAAAAATATAAAATAATATTTTACACAAAATATATAGGAAAATTGAGGTGGGAAAAACTTGGTTTTTAAATTTTCTTGGATCAATTGGTGAAAAAATTTCGCTCAAAAAAATAAATTTAAATAGTCATCCAAATGCATTTATATTTTTGAAATCTAACATTTCATCATTTATTACAAAGTTGGCATAAACAAATATTAAATAAGAGCATAAACGTAAAAATACCTTATTTCTTAATGTAAGTGCAAATGAAAAAGGTGACTTATAAAGTTATAATATGAGATGGAGGGAGTATGTTTATAACTCCAGCAATGTGTGATTTCAAGTTTAATTAAATTTTAATATAAATATCAAATATCAAGTAGAAAATAAAAAACAAACAAACTCTAATAGATATTAGTGGGCGTTCCAACACTAAAGAAAAAGGCAAAAATAAAAAAGATAATGATTATTATCTTTTTCTTCTTGTTAATAATTTAAGAGTAGAATGTCTATTTAACATAAAATTTTTTTGACAGATTTCTTTTCTTTAGTTATTAAATTGCTTACTTGATAATATAATCACTACCACAAATAAAGGATTCTACTTATTTCAGTCTCCAAAAAGATAGAGTATCATTTAATTTATGTATTGGAAATATTCATACTATATTTTATAATCTCTCTAATTCAATCAAGTGGTGCCAAATAGAGTTGGCTAATAAATAACCACCGTCCGCTATAACCAAGAAAAGAAAAGGTCAAATAATATTTTTTCCATTTCATAGGCTCCTATTACTTGACACACTTCTTAAGAAATTTTTAATTAAAAATATATTTTACAATTTTTTTTTTATGAATGATGTTTAAAACTCTAATTTTAATTGTTATTACATATGTAATTATTTAATATTAAAAATAATATAAAAAAGTAATAAACTTTTTTAATTTACTGAAATAAAATAAAATATCACGGAGGGAGTACACTTTATTTAAACATCAAGGCGGGAATAAGTAAAAATAGTATCATTGCCCACTTTTTGCTCTTTGAAAAATATCACCATTAAGTTCAAATTTCACAAATAATATTTTATAAGTTAATGACTATTTTTCAAGTAGCTGTTTAGTTGCTCGTCAGTGGTTAGAAAATAAATTATTTATAACTAATTAGAATAATAAATATATTAATTATATAAATATTAGTTATCCATCTTTTATTTACATAAATATAAACAATAAATTTTCTTAAAACCTATACATATTTATAAAAATATTAGTTAAACAGATTTTTAATTATAAATTAAACATCATATTAATTTTTATAAATAACTTATTTTATAATTAACTATCAAACATTATATAATTTATACAAAAACTAATACATACATAAATAAACCTGAAAAGCTTGAACATGTATCGCGATACGTTTACTCGTGAATTTTAAAACTCAAACTATTTTTCAATTACATAAGAAGAAAAAAAAATGTGTCTGCTTACGCGGAAAATATGGGGGACACGTGGCTTGATTATCTTCGATGATGTGATGTATAAAAGCTAGTCCTTTTTTTTTCTCAAAACGAAACTTCCTATAGTAGTATTTAATTTCTTAACGTACAAAATAGTCTTAAAACTTATTTGGGCCACTCACAGAGCTTAAAACCCAGATGCGAAGAAGCCATTGAAGAAACAAAGAAAGAGACAGAAAATCCAAAACACTTCAATTCTGTGTGAGAAAAAAAGGTATGTTCTGTCTTCATCTACAAAGTAAAAAATATAAAGATCATAGATAATATTATTTTTTTAAATTTTGGGTTTGATAATTATTCTTTTTTACTTTAGAATGTTCTTATTTTCAACTGGATGTTCATAATCCAAGGGTATATATTGTCCTTTTCTGCTAAAGATCCAAAAAAAATTTAAGATTACAACACCTAAATTTATTAGCCTAATTTGCTCTTTAATTAGATGAATCATCAACTTTATGGTATATCCTCTAATAATTTTTTCCTCGATGTCTGATATTTGAATTTAAGGCTTCTTTTAGTTTAAATTAGTATAATATAAGACTTACTAAAAGAAAGAAAAAAAAACTTATTATTAAAAAAAAATTATTCTACCACATCTGTTGATGGTATTTCTGGGTATACTTTGCATAATCTTCTATTCTTTTTTCATATTTTTCTATTTTGTCAAAACTACATTTGCTAGAAAATGATTTTTTTTAATATTAAAATAATTCAACAAAAAGACTCTTTTATTAGAAGTGATGCACTTCTTTTCTATAAAAGATAAAAAAAGAAACACCACAAACTTGTCTCTTTTTCTATTTTCTTCTCTCTTTTTTTTGTAAATTTTATAGTGGTAAGATATTTTGATTTTCTTTAGAAAAAAATTGGCCTAGATTTTTTGTTTTCTACCTATAATAAAGTTGTAATTGACATTGATCGCTAAAATTTGTAAACTGCTCCGCACTAATTACTAGGACCCCTCTTAATCAATATTTTAACAAATATAATAATGCTTCAATTTTATATTACTTCTCCGTTTTTCCTTTATAATTTACTTTTTTTTTAAAAGAAATGAGGTGGGGAATACAAAGTGAAGATCACCTTTTTTTCTTTACCATTTAATCAAAAACAAAAAGTTTTTTTTTTTCACCAATTTACTTTTTAAACATTTTTAATAACTATATTTATGTGTCTTGTCCATCAATTTCAAAATTAACAATGAAGAAATATTTTTCAAAACTTTACAATATTTATACTTTAAAAATAATAATTTTAAGAGTTTAATATGAAACAAATAATTAATTCATAAATTAATAAATAATTTAAAATAAACATTTTAATAATCTGAAACGGAGGAGACGAGGAGAATCTCATAGTTTACAAAAATTCTAAATCAGAAATGAGGATATGTGGGTTGAAAGGAACTTTTTAGTTTTTATAAATTATTATCTCTATTTAATTTTATGTGATACAATTGAAATTGAGATTCAAATTTGATCACAAATAAAAAAAATTAAAATTAAAATTCATACATTTAAAAATTAGGGATAAGGGTCTGAAAAATACCTCAACTTTGATCGAATTTACTGTTGTGATACTAAATTTTCATGAGGACTTATTACCTTCCTAGACTATTTAATAGTGTATTTTTTTACCCCCTGAACTATTTAATATTATATTTTAAAGGTATATATGTGTCCATGTGGACACATTACTATTTATACTAAATTACATTAAAAGTACTACATCTGTTTCTACTAATTATTTGTCCCCTTTGAATTGACACACCTATTAAGAAAACAATAATTGATATAGTGTCTTTACCATTTTACCTTATTAATTATGAAGTAGATGAATGGAATATTTATAATTTTCATAAAGTTTTTTTCTTCAAAATTAATTAGTTAAGAATATAATAGATAAAAGAATTTTATATTTTTTTGATTTATTAAAATTGATAAGTAAAAAAAATTGAACAAGTAATTAAAAATATAAAAAGTATTATACTTCACAACTTAAATATCTACCATACGTATAAAGAAATTCTTGATAAAAGAAACTTTTTAATTAACTTCAAAATTCTAACTTTACCTAAATTTGGACGAAAGCAATAGCAATGATGGCATTAAATGTTTAAACCAAAAAAATGATGATATTATATGTGATGAATTCTTTTTTAGCTCAAAGTCACAAAAGGCGGCAGCTGGCCTCAAAAGTTTTGAAAGAAATTATTGGCTAAAAAAAGTAAAATATCAATATTAAATAAGGGTGTGCATCAATCGGTTTGGTTCGATTTTATGTATTATCAGTTTGATTTATTGATTTTTGGTTTTTAAATATGTTAACCAATAACCAAATCAATAAGATATTTTTTATTGATTTTTGGTTTATCGATTTTGGTCCTTAACGGTTCAATTTTTAGTTTAACCAATAAGAAAATATTTATAAAATAAATATATAACTTTTCTAATAAATTTGATGTGAAAACACAATAATGTAACTTTACAAATGCTCATAAAATAGAAACAATAATAACAAAGATGAAAAGAACTATACAAAGCATAACACAATTTTTTTTTAAAAGGAATATGGTTCTTACGTTAGATTTTAACATTTTTTTATTGTGTAAAATTGTGAACTCAAAGCCATTATGAAGTGTGAATTGAAGGCTAAAGGACAAAGATAGTAACTACTAAGGTATTAAGATTAATATATAATATTTATGTACAAGTAAAAGTAGTAAATTACTAGTCTTAATTGGTTATCGATTTATCCAATAACCCAATATTAAAAATCAATACTGAATCGATAACCCAATAATTTTTTTAAAAAAACCGTTAACCCAATAACCCAATACCAATAAACCAATAACACTTTTATCGGTTCAATTTATCGGTCGATTCGGTTTTTGCACACCCCTAATATTAGCCACAAAAACTTCATGTTGGTATTAGGTTGTGTTTGGATATTTTTCCAAACGTGAATCCTCTTCTATTTTAATGAATTGAATTTTATTAGTTTAATTTGGTTTTTAAATTTAAAAAATTTACACAAATAATTTGGTTTGATATTTGAAAAACCCGAACTAGCTCGATTATATACCCCTAATTATGATGATGTCCTTGGACCTTTTCTGTTTTATATGCTCACATTATTTGTCACAGTTGTAGCATTACATCCATAAAATAGTAGTCGTATTTTATAGTTAGGATGAATGTACCACCACTGAACTTGTCTCTGTCTTTTAGCTAAATTTGGTTTTAGTTTTATGAAATATTTTTATAATATAAAGTTGTTATTAAGTCCCCTTTTTGAACCATCTATGGCCATATGGTATGTGACTTTTTGTTCACATAAACCAGAACACACATAACAATGAACATTACTTTTTTTAATAAAATAAATTTTAAGATATATCGATAATCTCTTAAATTTGTTAGTGAATTTTATTTAATTAAATACTTGAGCTATGAACTTTTGATTGAACATAATCAAAATATACATATAAGTTTTTTGAAAATGTTCATTGTATCTATCTAACAATAGAATATACATAGAGCATGATCAAAATATACATTCTATGTTAAGAGAACTTAAGAATATATATAGAAGTTTTTTCAAAATTTGTCAGTAGATTTCATTTGATACTTAATCTGAATGTATCATAATTCGAATATCTAAATGGAATCTATTGAGCAAATTTAGGATGTTACTTATGTATTCCACAAAAATAAATAGATAGAAAATTATGTTATTATTTGTTGAATAAAAAAGCTTGGTAGAGTACTAGCCATAGTCAACAAATCCAATGATGGGAGCCAGGGGGAAGAATATATGTATGTATGCAACAGTAGATAGATAGAGATGGCTCAGATGGGTATATATTACTGTTACAACAACTTGTAAAGTTGATGGGTTTAAGTGAGCTTGATGATGTATTTGTTGTTGAGAATATAAGTAAGGTAATAAAGGAGTGTTTTCTCTGGAATTTAAGTTTTTAGATTAGGTCGTCACATATTTTAATATATTATCAAAATAGATAATAAATTTTGAGATTAAATTTTACACATGAGATTGTTGAAAATAATTTTACATACTTGATCATGGACGAAAAGAATTAATTTACACATGAGAGAGTGTGTTGAAAATACAAGTGTAAGAAGTCGTTTAGTACACTAACTTATAAAGATATCTGTTCTAGAAGACATTATTTTTCATGACTTGATAAATATATCTACAAGTTGGTTTTCTTATAAAAATAATACTTTTTATTTTTTAAGAAGAAGGATCAAAAATATTTTTAAACTTGTGAAATAAAATGCCTCATGTTTATAGTTTGGCTTAAAAAATGTCCTTGCCGTCAATAATTTGGTTAAAAAATACCCTTGCACTCCATACTTTGGTCCAGAAATACCTTTATAGTTACTAAATAGGTCAAAATGTCATTTTTTGAATAAATATATTTTTTTTTTCTTTTTAAACACATCTTTTTCCTAATTAAAATATTATTAAAGACTCATATTCTTTTCTTTATTTTAAAATCACTTTAACAAATAAAAATGTAGGAAATAATTTTCTTCTTCTTAATCTCATTTTATAAATTAAAATAGAATAATTTCATGTACCCTTTCGACAGATAATATATGTCATATATATAAGATCATAATATGTCTATCATTAATCTTTATTTTTAAAATGATAAAAAATAATTATAATAAATTTAAAAATAATTTTTCTGAACTGAAGTAGGATAAACGTTTGCTAATTTTAAAAAAATATTATTAGAAAAGAATGTGTTTAAAAAAAATATTTATTTAGAAAATAAGTATTTTTGACTCAGTTAATAATAATAAGTGCATTTTTAGACCAAAATATTGATAACAAAAGCATTTTTGGATCAAATTATACATAGAGTACATTTTTATTCATTTACATCATTTAAAGACATTTTACTTTTTAAAACATTTTAACTAACCAAACATTTGAGAATTATTTTCTAAAAAAATATATTTTCTACCTACCAAACACACCCAAAGAGAAAAAAATGATAAAAGAACAAAAAGGAATTTTCCATATGACCTAGTGGGACCAATCATGTGCACTAGAAGTCAAAGGACCACTTCCATTATATTGAGTTTACTTATATTTTAAACATGATTTGTGATATCGACCTATTTTTTCTTGAATCAATTTTTGTCATACAATAATATTAGAAAGGGATGGGGATCACCTCCAATACTTTGTTGTCCACTAATATTCAATGCATCACTAAATTTACAACACATAAACAACTAAAAATCAATCGTTTGAATATAATTTAAATAAAAATAGCAAAAAAATAAATGAAATAACATGTTTTTTGGGTTTTCAACAGGAATATAAATCTCATCTTTACTTATTTTTTATTACGCTCCATACAAGGGGATTATCTCCAGTACCATTGATGTGACCTATAAGAAATAGGTAAAGATGAGATAATTTATATTCTTGGTGGGATGCGTTGTCATTTTTTTTTTGTTATTTTTATTTAAACTCTATTTAAGTAACAATTTTTTGTTTTAAAAAATAATTCATAAGATATCTAGGCGGTTGATTTTTTTAATTATTTATGTGTTCTAAATTTAGTAATATATTTAATATTATTGGACACAAAAGTACGGAAGGTGGTCTCATTTTTATGAGAAAAAAGACATAATTATCTTGTTGTAATCTATCTTAATACAAAAACACTTAATTTGGTTTATCAATATTGATTTTGGCATCTTATGCATATATTTAACTATATTGAGTACAAGTTAAAAACTTTTATACAATTAAAACGCTATCAAACAAATAAAATAGCTGGAGTTTAATGTTCATATTTCATTGTTCCCCAAAATAAACAATGCTAATCTTATGGGCATTTTGCCTTAATTACTTGTACCTACCTCTATATCAAATATCCTTTATTTTTAACGATAACTGATTAACATAA
>JAJOOS010006171.1:0-19009 GCA_029582725.1 Solanum chiquidenum | reverse complement strand
TTGTTCTACATGGTGGTACCTTAGTAATAGATGGTGGAAATTAAGCTCAATGCCAACAAATTGGCCAGTAGTTGGAATGTTGCCTGGGCTTATTCGAAATGCTCATCGTGTCCATGAATTTGCAACTGATATTCTTGTAGAAACTAAGGGAACTTTTGAGTTTCATGGCCCTGTTCTTGCAAACTTGAACATGTTAATTACTAGTGATCCTGCAAATATCCACTATATCCTTAGTAAAAATTTCTCAAACTATCCAAAGGGTGTTGAGTTCCGTAAAATTTTCGATATATTAGGAAATGGGATGTTCAATGTTGATTATGAGCTATGGGAGATGCATAGGAATACCACCATGTCCTTAATGAATCATGCCAAGTTCCACACTTTGTTGGAGAGGAACATGTGGAACATTATCGAAAACAGGCTCCGACCGGTTCTTGATGCTTTTGCTGAACAGGACACCCTGTTTGATATGCAAGATATTTTCCAGAGATTCACTTTTGATGCTATCAGCAAATTGTTACTTGATCATGATCCCAAAAGTTTGTCTATTGGCTTACCTCATGTGCCATGTGAAAAGGCGTTCAACGACACTGTGGATGCACTTCTTTACAGACATTTATTGCCAGAAAGTTGCTGGAAATTGCAAAAATGGCTTCGAATTGGTAGAGAAAAGAAGCTCATTCAAGCATGGGAAGCTTTTGATCAGTTCTTATATCCTTGTATTTCGCGGAAGCAAGAAGAATTGCTGCATAAAAGTACAATCAAAGATGAGGAATTCACATTTTTAAACGCGTACATCAAAATGTATAATCAATGGAAAGATGGTGATTTGGGTACTTTGCAAACATTTCTAAGGGACACTTTCTTGAGTTTAATGCTTGCTGGTAGAGACACCACAAGTGCAGCTCTCACTTGGTTCTTTTGGCTCTTAGCTAAAAATCCCTTAGTAGAGAAAAGGATTAGAGAAGAGATTCAACAACAATTCAATCTAAAACAAGATGAAGATCTCAATTTTTTCAGCATACAAGAAACAAGGAAACTAGTCTATCTACATGGTGCTTTGTGTGAAACTCTGAGGCTCTTTCCATCAGTTGCAATTGAGCACAAACTTCCACACGACTTTGACATTCTTCCGAGCGGTCACCATGTTAATCCAAACACGAGAGTTGTGCTATCGCTCTATACAATGGGGAGAATGGAAAGTATATGGGGGGAAGATTGCTTAGAATTCAAGCCAGAGAGATGGATTTCTAAACGAGGAGGGATCAAACACGAGCCCTCTTTCAAATTCTCAGCCTTTAATGCAGGTCCAAGGACTTGTATAGGGAAGGAAATGGCGTTCATTCAGATGAAAATAGTGGCAGCTACCATCATCTACAATTATCATATCCAATTAGGGGAAGATCAAATAATTTCTCCAAGTTCTTCTATTATCATTCAAATGAAACATGGTCTGAAAGTTAGACTCGTGAAAAGGGTTCCTCTTATGTCCAATGCATGAACAATGCTAGGATATTGGTGGAACAATATTGACGTATGTAGGATCTTATGCAAGCAGTGTCGATATAATTACTATAACATGCTTATGCATCTTAGTAAAATGCATTCAAGTGCATCATTAAAGTAATTCTATTAGCAACTAACATTGTGTAGAGTAAAATAGTTCTAATGTGTCAACATAATCATATATAAAAACGTGCTCCGGGAGATGTGGTGTGGAGAAATATCATGAAGGGGTGGAAAGCCTTTAGTGACAACATAGCAACTCACAATATACTTATTGGTAAAATATTTCTGCAGATGGTTCATTCATATTAATTTACAAACAGTTGAAGCTTTTGGTATTCCATTCTAGCAAAGAATAATTTGTCTTGTGGTTTCAATTAGCTTTCAATCCATGGACAACAGAACAACTATGAAATATTAACTTTGAGATGATGGAAATATCTATGAAGAAAAATTAAAGGTTTATTGGTTACACTCCTCGGCGTTGTTACTCAAATACTCATCCTGAACAATCTCTTCCGGTTCAAAGATATGACATCTTTGCAAAGCGAAGCCCGGTATTTAAGTGGATAAGGGTAGAGGGGCGGACCCATTATCCACTGAGTTTAGAAGGTTGTGATTGGTCCAAAGGGCAGGTCACACGGATTTCTCGGTTATAAGAAAAAAATATGACATCTTTGCCTATTCTTGTTCAGGGTCTTCTAGAACCGTAAAACAATCTCGTCTAGAGAGTCAATGCTTCCTAGCAGGGGCGGACCTACCTTGTTGCAAGTGGGTTCATATGAACCCACTTCGTCGAAAAAATACATTGTATATACATATATATTCATATGTTTTTTGAAACAAAACACACTATATTGAACTCACTTGCAACATTAATACTGCTTCATTTTTTTTTTTATATATTTTGAACCCACTTGATAAAATTTTTAGAAGTTTTTCCCTTTCTAGGTATTGACTAGAAGTCCCTAAGGTAGGACAGATTCAATCAATTCCACCATACTGCTGCTGAGACAACTAATAATAATATGACAAAATGGTACCATATCTAACTTATCATCTATGTATGGACCCTGTCAGATTCTCACATCCTTTCAATCTTAACTTGCTGACAATTGTGCTTAGCAACTCATGTGGGAGCTATATTGCTCGGACTATTCAAAAAATGTCGACAGGTGCGTGTCGGATTCGTCAAAAATAATGTATTTTTGGAGAATCCGACACTGGTGCGGCATCAAAAGTGAAGAGTCTGCCCAACTAAGTGTGGGAGGCCAAGATAGTGATCTTTTGTAAATGCCCAACTCAAATGCCTTCCCTTTTCTGGTCTTCTTTACTCAATTATCTTTATAAAGTGTGAAGTTGAAAGGACTAATCCTCAACTTAAACAAGTCCCTTCTGCTCATTTCCAAGAAATGTATGTCCTTGAATATTTTCTTTCTCTTTTGGTTATCATCATGTGTTTTACTTATTCTACATGGTGGTACCTTAGTAATAGATGGTGGAAATCAAGCTCAGTGCCAACAAATTGGCCTCTTGTTGGAATGTTGCCTGGGCTTATTCGAAATGTGCATCGTGTCCATGAATTTGCAACTGATGTTCTTGTAGAAACTAAAGGAACTTTTGAGTTTCACGGTCCTGTTCTTGCCAACTTGAACATGTTAGCTACTAGTGATCCAGCAAATATCCACCATATCCTTAGTAAAAATT
This sequence comes from Solanum chiquidenum, assembly GCA_029582725.1. Taxonomy (NCBI): domain Eukaryota; kingdom Viridiplantae; phylum Streptophyta; class Magnoliopsida; order Solanales; family Solanaceae; genus Solanum; species Solanum chiquidenum. The sequence continues at coordinate 15,796 of JAJOOS010006171.1, read as the reverse complement.
TCTCAAACTATCCAAAGGGTGTTGAGTTCCGTAAAATTTTCGATATTTTGGGAAATGGGATCTTCAATGTTGATTATGAGCTATGGGAGATTCATAGGAAAACCACCATGTCCTTAATGAGTCATGCCAAGTTCCAAACTTTTCTGGAGAGGAACCTGTGGGACATTATCGAAAATGGGCTCCGACCTATTCTTGATACTTTTGCTGAACAGGACACCCTGTTTGATTTGCAAGATATTTTCCAGAGATTCACTTTTGATGCTATCAGCAAATTGTTACTTGACTATGATCCCAAAAGTTTGTCTATTGATTTACCTCATGTGCCATGTGAAAAGGCGTTCAACGACGTTGTGGATGCACTTATGTACAGACACATCTTGCCAGAAGGCTGCTGGAAATTGCAAAAATGGCTTCGAATTGGTAAAGAAAAGCAGTTAATTCAAGCATGGGAAGCTTTTGATCAGTTCTTATATCCTTGCATTTCGCGGAAACAAGAAGAGTTGATGCATAAAAGTACAATCAAAGATGAGGAATTTACATTTTTAAACGCGTACATCAAAATGTACAATCAATGGAAAGATGGTGATTTGGGTACATTGCAAACATTTCTAAGGGACACTTTCTTGAATTTGATGCTTGCTGGTAGAGACACCACAAGTGCAGCTCTCACTTGGTTCTTTTGGCTCTTAGCTAAAAATCCCTTAGTAGAGAAAAGGATTAGAGAAGAGATTCAACAACAATTCAATCTAAAAGAGGGCGAAAATCTCAACTTTTTCAAAATAGAAGAAGCAAGAAAACTAGTCTATCTACATGGTGCTTTGTGTGAAACCTTGAGGTTCTTTCCATCAGTTGCAATTGAGCATAAACTTCCACTTGAATTTGACATTCTTCCGAGCGGTCACCATGTTAATCCAAACACGAGAGTTGTGCTATCGTTCTATACGATGGGAAGAATGGAAAGTATATGGGGAAAAGATTGCTTAGAATTCAAGCCAGAGAGATGGATTTCTGAACGTGGAGGGATCAAACATGAGCCATCTTTCAAATATCCGGCCTTTAATGCAGGTCCACGGACTTGTATAGGTAAGGAAATGGCATTCATTCAGATGAAAATAGTGGCAGCTACCATCATATACAATTATCATATCCAATTAGGGGAAGATCAAATAATTTCTCCAAGTTCTTCTATTATCATTCAAATGAAACATGGTCTGAAAGTTAGGCTGGCCAAAAGGGTTCCTTTTATGTCCAATTGATACCGAATGCGTCAAGTACATAAGATTTTAGGTAAGCAGTGTCGATATATGAAGAGGTAAAATAAATTACTATAACATGATTAATAAAATCGTCCTCGTGAATTAGTTTTTATTACTATAAATACATCATGATGTTTGAGTATTTCCTTCAATTAATGTAAACTCCTTTTATTATATATCGAAATATTGGATGCATGGTTATGTGGTGTTGAATCTTATCTATTTGAAGTTTATTTACTATTTAAAATTTGCAGAATACTTAACGACCCTGCTAAACTTGACGTGTTTTATTCAAATTCCTCTTAAATTATGTCTGGTCTTAATCACGCATTTACTTGTTTATATAGTTGTGACCCCATATTAAGTATTCTATGTACTTGACTTATTTTAATAATTCAAATGATGTTTGACGCGTCAAAATATGTAAAAATAATAATTAAAAAAGAGATATACTGATGATCCGCGGTCCAGAGAGAACCAGGTAAAACTCAAATTATGAATCCGCATAGAAAAGCCAAGTATAAGGGGCTAAGTAAGGACCAATTGTTATTTGAGAGAGGCAATGATTATAGAAAAGTCAAGTATGTGAGAAAATAGGACCAAGTATAATTTAATAGAAATTTTAATAAAATACGTCAAATTTATAAGGATCTTTATTCTTTAGGTATTCCGCCTTTTGAATTATGTTCATGTTCAATTATAAATGCAAAAGTTGGGTATTGAACTAAATTAATTAGGAACACGTTCAATTATAAATACGAAAGTTGGGTATTGAACTGAACTAACTAGGACCAATTATTAATTTAGGGGGGGCAATGATTATAAAAAAATTCAAGTACATGATTAACTAGGACCAAGTATAATTCAATAGGAATTTGAACAAAACGCGTCAAGTTTAGAAGGGTCTTTACTCTTTAGGTATTCCGCTTTTTAAATTATGGTCACGTTCAAGTTGGTACGTACTTTCTAATGTTGTTAAATGTGTAGAATAGCTATCATTCATCAATAATTTATAGAACATAAATGAGAGTATTTATTGTGTACTCAAAAGACAAAAATTAATGTGGTGTCTAAATATCATGTGCCAATCAAATCATTAACCTTGTAAAAATAAAATCTTTTGGTTTTTTAGAAGAGCCACACCTTTGAACTAATAACTAGTGGTTCACCAAAACATTATTGACAACTCATGATATGTGACTTGTCCAAGACCTAATTGTCTGTTATCTATTAGCCCTAACCCAAGGTTAAAATTGGCATAAATCAAAAGTTTAGCTAACAACTTTATATAAAGTTGAATAAGTAGATAGACGCATTTTCGTAACAATTCGTATGAGATATACTTGAACTGACTTGTAACATGCCACGTAGAACGCAAGTGTCTACTAGTTCAACTTTGTATAGATTTAAGTGCATATTTATGCTAAAATATTATAGAATCATTAAAATATCAGTTTATCGGCTATCAATCGTTATCGGTTCGGTTATCAGTTTAACCATTTTAAATTTTTTTTACACACCCAAAAGAACATTAGAAATTAAATGAACTATGCACATGAATTGACATATTGCATCTTGTTCAAAAACAAATACTGACACCTAATTGGATAACCAAAAGTTCGAGACAGTCATAAATGAAATATAATTTATTAATTTACTATTAGATTGTCGATTAACCCGTTAAGAAAAAAACCTCAACCTGTTAATAACCGATAATCTTTCCAGAGTTTTCATTCTCCCCGTTGTGTAGAATGGCAAAGTCATTATCTTGATTTTGGACTAGCATGGTAACCGCAAGTGGAAATTTGTGCTCTAAAGAAATTGATTGAAAGAAATGTACCATGTAGATAGATCACTATTAATTCTTGATTTTTATTTGTTGGAAAACTTGATGTTTTTCATCTTCTTTTACGTGTAATTGTTGTATAATCTCTTCTCTAATTTTTATTTTTACTAAACTAATAAATAAGTCTGGCGCTGGATGCATATGCTATTGGTTGGTATTTCTCTTCGAGAGCTTGCGCTCGGACCTTTTTGTGCAATAAATCCCTCCGGCCGAAAACCAGTGATAGGTCATCTTATGGAGCTTTTGGTACCTTTTCTTGTTGGAGGGGCGATCATATGTTAAAATAACAAAGAAAATAGGGTAAACTAATGTGATCATGACATCACAAGTGATTGCTAATTAAACATCTCTGCAAACGGCTATATTTATCGGTTTGGTTCTGCCTTCTATTAAAAACCAACTCAAATCAAATATTTCATTTTTCTTAAATTTAACGCCAACCAAAATCAATTAAATCACTAGTCAATTTATTTTTGTAGGTTTATTGGTTCAAATTAATTTATTTTTTCTCATTGACTAGACACTCCTCGGTCTTGTTATTCAAACACTCATCCTTAACGATCTCTTCTTGTTTAATAGTGTCCAAATATAGCATATTTTCCTCTTCTTGTTTAGGATCCTCTAGAACCACAAAACGGTTTCATCTAAAGGAGATAGAACGGTTAATTCCTAGCTACTAGGAGTTTTTCATTATCAAGTAAGCTCCACTTGCATGCAATGATATGGTGTTAAACCTCTCATTCGAATCTTGTGCTCTCCGAATTATGTGGGAAGGTTTCCCATCACACAACTTACCAACTTGATCTTATGCCGGAACCATATGTCTAAGCGAATCTAGAAAAATAGGTAGTTCTCACTTTCCTTTGTCACTCAAGTGTACGACATCTCTCGTGCTTAGACCCCTTCTTCCCATACCTAATGAATGAGTAGTCCACCTCCTGGCTTAGTACACTAGTCTCAAATAAAGCGTGCAAATCTACCCCTTTAGTAGGGGATTCAATATCGAAGCGAAGAAAAAGCTAGCTGAACTAGACAATGCTTATGATTATTAACTCATGTAGGGGGTCCAAGATAGTGACTTTGAAAATGACAAACTCAAATTAAACATGGATGCCTTAGTCTAATTTACACAACTCTCTCTCTAAAAAATGTGAAGTTGAAAAGAAAAATTAGTCCTCAACTTAAACAAGTCCCTTCTCTCCATCTCCAAAAAATGTTTGTCCTTGATTATTTTCTTTTTCCCTTGAACATCATCATGTGTATTACTTATTCTACATGATGGTACCTTAGTAATAGGTGATTCTTCTACATGTGATGACAATTTTTTAGATCTACCCGCTAAAGAATTGAAAGTTGTTAGTGACAAGGTTCAAGGACTTGATGGTATAATGTTAGTTATTAGCAATCTATTGAAATGATAATGATACATAAGACATTGTAATGACTTGAAAGTTATGAAATAAATATGCTTCCCTTTTAAAAATAAAAAAAACTCAGTGCCAACAAATTGGCCACTAGTTGGCATGTTGAACGGGCTTATTCGAAATGTTCATCGTGTCCATGAATTTGTAACTATTTTAGCCAACTTCGACATGTTAGCTACTAGTGATCCAACAAATATCCACCATATGCTTGTGCATGACTTCTGTTTCTAAAGAACTTATGTCTGACATACGCTCAATTACTAAAGAACAGTTAAAAACTAGCCTATTTAAAAACAAAGTACGATAAAAAATTCATGAAATTGGACCTCTTTAAGACCCAATTGTTTGTTACGAATAAGGCCCAGCCCAAAGTGAATAGTGTCACACAAGCGGCTATTGGGCCGATAAGAAATAATTGGGCCACAAAGCCTTTATAAATGGTGGACTAGAACTTTTGGCCCGCCCTAACATTTTTCCATTTGTAATGACTCCTAATTAGAAACCTATTATAGCAATAAACTCAAAATAAATTATAGGGCAAATTACAGAAATCACATACTTTTAAGGCAAAATTACAATATATCCCTTAAAAGTTTATAATTACAGAAATCCCTCAAACTGATGCAATAATATAAGCGCTGATACACTAATTTGATGCGCGAGATACATTAATCGTTAAGTAAGATACATTACATTTTATACATGATACACTAATTTGATGCGCGAGATACACTAATCTGATGCGCTGATACATAAATCTGATGCGCGAGATACATTAATTTGATGTGCGCAAATGAGGGATTTTGGAGATTTGTAAAACTTATAGGGGATAATGGTAATAAGTAAACTAAAAGGTGGGATTTCTATATTTTTTCCTAAATTATACTCCCTATGTCCTATTTTATGTGGCATCATTTAATTTGATATAATGATTTTTTTTTTAAAAACTTTTGAAACTTGTGGTCTGAAACAATCTTAGTTGTGTGACTATAAATTATTTCATTAAGAATAAAAATGAAATATTCAAGGTAAATTGTTTCTAATTATAGTAAGGTAAAATTCTTTTTAGGACAAACTAAAAAGAAAAGGGTGTCACATAACATGGGACAGAGGAAACACTTTTTATCAATTACATATTATAGATGAAGGTCCCCATTTCATTAATTGTATTTATCATATGGACCACTAGCTAGAGGACCAATAATAATTTGAAAGCCCTTACATTCAAATGATGACAAATGGACGAGTTGAATTAATTATCATTAAATTATAAATGAAGTAAATCAAAATAAATAAACTATTATATCCGTCTATATTTAATTAAATACCAATTAAAGTTGGATTAGGATGGACAATGTTGGCACCTAATAAGTTATAGCTATCTTCCCAACTTCCATCTAATTTATTAAATGCCATGTCCTCACATTAACCTTTAGATGTGGAGTCAGAATTACAATCTTAAAAAGATTAATTTTTAAGCGTTAGTAATTGAATTTTAAATACATATTTAATAAAAAAAATATAAATACAATATTTGAATAAGGATAAAGGTGGAAATAAATAATTAATTATATCATGATTTTCTAAAATAATAACTATTTTAGATAAACTATTTTTAGTAAGCATAATATCCCTATTTCGATAATTCCTAAGCAAATAAAGAGTATTTTGGATTAAATAGGTCAACGAATTTCGAATATCGAAAAACTTAAAAGAATGAAAATAGGAGGACTCATAAATATTTCACAAATTTAGCAATTTGGTGGTTCATTTATTACCAAAACTAGATGACTAAAATCAAGAGAAGATTTTAAACCAAATTGACAAAAAATAAAAAGTAAGAAGTAAAGGGTCTTGTATCATGTTCAGAAACATGTAATCAAACATTTGAATTATTAGAAAGAGAACAACTTTTATTTGGATTTTCTCAAAAGAGCTAAAGATTTGCCCCACATACATAAGAAGACATATATATAAAAGACATAAACACGTGTATTTAATTATACCTTTTTTACAACCTTAACCATTAGACCATTTCTCACTTGCATGACAATAGAAGTAGTGGGATAAACATTTTCTGGTTCCACTACTTGGATATTGTAATTGTGTATGATGGCAGCTGCCACAATTTTCATTTGAACAAATGCCATTTCTTTCCCTAAACAAGTCCTTGGACCCGCGTTAAACGCTGGAAATTTAAAAGATGGCTCATGTTTGATCCCTCCACGTTCAGAAATCCATCTCTCTGGCTTGAACTCTAGACAATCTTTCCCCCAGAGAGTCTCCATTCTTCCCATTACGTAGAATGGTAGAATCATTCTTGTTTTTGGACTAACACGATGACCGCTTGGAAGGATGTCATGATCAAGTGGAACTTTGTGCTCTAAAGAAACTGATGGAAACAACCTAAGAGTTTCACACAAAGCACCATGTAGATAGATCAATTTTCTTGTTTCTTCTTTGGTGAAAAACTTTAGGTTTTCGTCTTCTTTTACATTCAATTGTTGTTGAATCTCTTCTCTAATCTTTTTCTCAACTAAGGGATTTTTAGCCAAGAGGACGAAAAACCAAGTGAGAGCTGCACTTGTAGTGTCTCTACCAGCAAACATCAAATTAATGAAAGTGTCCCTTAGAAATGTTTGCAAAGTACCCAAATCATCATCATTCCATTGATTGTACATTTTAATGTAGGCGTTTAAAAATGCAAATTCCTCATCTTTGATTGTAGTTTTATGCATCAACTCTTCTTGTTTTCGCGCTATGCAAGGATATATGAATTGATCAAAAGCCTCACATGCTTGCATGAGCTTCTTCTCTTTACCAATTCTAAGCCATTGTTGCAATTTCCATAGACATTTTGGTGTTATGTGTCTATGTAAAAGTGCATCAAGAGCATCACCAAACGCCTTTTCACATGGTAAATAAGGTAAGTCAATTGACAAGCTTCTTGGATCATGATCAAGTAACAATTTAGTGATGGAATCAAAAGTAAATCTTTGCAAAACATCTTGCAAATCCAATGTTTTACCTTGTTTTGCAAAAGCATCAAGAATTGGTCTAAGCCCTTTTTCAATTATGTCCCACAAGGTCCTTTCTAACAATATTTGGAACTTTTCATGACTCATTATAGACATTGTGGTCTTCCTATGAAGCTCCCATAATTCATGATCAACATTGAATATCCCATTTCCCAAAATATCAAAAATCTTACGAAATTCAGGTCCTTTTGGATAGTTTGAAAAGTTTTTACTAAAGATATAATGTATATCTGCAGGATCGCAAGTAAAAAACATGTCCATATTTGTAAAAATAGGACCTTTGAACTCATACGTACCACCATATTCTATAAGAACTTCAGTCATATATGCATGACCACGATGAATATTCCCAAGAACCGCAGGCAACTCCCTAAGGATTGGCCAATTTGTTGGTGCTGATGTTTTTGTCCTTCTATATATGATGAACCATATAGAATAAGTAAAACAAAAAATCAACAAGAAAAGAAGAGAGTATTCAAGGAAATCCATTGAAGGTTGAATTACTATTTCTTTTTGCTACTAATTTTGGTAGTGCATACTATATTTTTGTAAATTGTGTACTAATTCACTAAAGTCTTGTAGAGTTTTATACATGTGTTGGTGAATTTTGGCCACAATTTTAATTGGACCCCAATTTAAAGAGCCTAGGATAGTTACTTGATGAGTTAGACATTTAATGTGTACACGTTGTCGAAAAATTATTGGCAACTTTATTTAGAAGTGACCATTCAACTATATTATAAAAAATAAAATAAAAACTGCAAAGAGGTCGTTATTTTTTTATAAAAAAAGAATTACAAAATACCAACTTCTAGAAATCAATTTTTTTTTTCACAAAATGTGAATTTTGAAGATCATACAATTATATTGACTGAGCCCCTTGGGGGGGAATTTATTCTCTTATTAGTTTTAAAATTATAATTTATATCGATATTACCATTAGGTCAATCAACTAAAATTTCATATCATATCATAAAGTTTTTTTTTTTGTTTTTTTCTTTGTCATTTGATTTATTGTAGATATGATTTGTAATTATTAGTTTTTTAATAACATTCTAATTATTTCGATCTCAATAAATATTACGATAATTAAAGCAAAAGTATCAAATACAAAATGATTTATAATAAATAACAAAAAAAAATCGTGTCTTTCTCATAGTCCAAAAGATATTGTTTGGATCCATAATGACAAATTAAACACAAGTTGTTAAGCATGGCTCGTAATAATCATGAATATATAGTATTGGTATTTAACATCCCCTACCTAATTGAACCTACATGAGTTGTCACATATAATTAAGGGTATAATACATAAATATGTTCCTTAACAATTGGTCTCAGATCAGGTTTATGTTCTTCAACTTTGAGTGTGCACAAGTAAACGCTTAAACTTGTATAAAGTCGAATAAATAGACATACATGTCTTACATGGCATCGTAATGACCCGGAAAGTCATATTTGAAGTTTTTATAAAATTACCATTTTACCCCTCCCGATAGTTGTCACGAGTCATTCATGATCAGTCGGTGAAGTTGATTTTTATGGAATTCGTGTATTTCCTTGTAATATGTGTTTGGGGGTAATGAGACTATTGGTGATGGGTTGACTTGTCCACATTGATTAATTCTAATGATGAAAAAGGGGTAATAAAAGGCAATGTGATTAATTGTTTGTGTGTGATGTGTTGACAATGGTTTGAAAGGCTTGTTGAATCATTGTTGATGTTGTATCATGATTGTGTTGTTGTGAATTGTGCAATGTTATGAAAATGGTCATCTCATCATTATTTGTTTGAACATGTCATTTGCATAGTTCTGAGACATGGTTGTGACAAGTGTTATGTGAATTGAGAAAGAATAAGAAATTAAAGAGGATGCACCATTTCGAGAGACGTATCGCGCGCCGCGATAGTTACTATTATCAAGGGTCGTATCGCGCGCCACAATGAATGCATGGACAGATATGCCCCCATGGGTCCCGGACTGAAAGACATCGAGTGTGTATCACTAGGTCAGACATGCATCACTATACTTGATATGCATTACATTGCAATGCGCATATTTATCATTAGTGAACTTGATATTGTGTTTTGCTGATCTTGTGAGTGCCTTTCTGTGGAACTTTGATTGATGAATATTGAGCTTGTTGTTGAGGATATGTAATTGTTAGAGTGTTGTTGTTGTTGACACCCAATTTTGGACCTCCACATTATAGATTAATCATCGAGCTTCTACAATTTCAAACAATTTAAAATAATTAGTTTTATAAAATTTCAAAAAAATAATAATAATATAGTTTGCAGGTTATTTTAAATAGATTTGTTACTTTTTATAATTTTTAGATAATATATATGTTTTACATAAATATGTATATAATTAGCATATTTTATGATTATTCAAAAATCGTCTCAAAAAGATTTTATTTTAATTAAATATTTGGTTAATTAGTTTAGTTATATAATAGTCTATATTTTAAATTATTTAGTTTGTATTTAAATTAATTATTTTATTTCGTTAGAATTAAGAAGCTCATTGATTAATTTACTTTAATTTATCTTATTCTAATTTTGGCTAAATTCAACCAATCACTTCATTTTGGTCGAAATTAAAATTCACGTGGTTATTTTCTTAACTTAAAATTGATCACATTTTGGCTTCCTTTTGAAAGCCCTTTGTTAGCCAAATTTGACCAAAATCTCGGCCCACCACTTCTAGCAGCTCATTTTCCCATTCTAATTCAATAGCCCATCCCAACAACCCATTTTCCAACACAATATTCCTATCCCAAACACAATACAACTACAGCAGCCCCATTCCTTTATCCCTTAACCCAACCCAACACTTTTCTATTCACTAAAGAAGACCCACCGCCTCCAACTCCAGCAATACACGGCAACTCGAGCAGCGATTCAAACGACGCTAAACAACACGCGTGAACGACACCACCTGACCCATACACACCTCGTCTCCTTCACGCGAGAGCAAGGTCACTGAAGCGGCAACAACGGTCTCAAACGGCGAGCATACGGCGTCAATGTACGATTTTCTCGTCGTTTCTTCTCCTTTTGACGTTCCAGTACACTCGTACTGCTCCAGCAGGTAAAGCACCTGCATTTTTGTCCTGGCAGCCGCATTTGTCGTCCTTGACTCACGTGGATGGGCGACACGTTGAGAGTCAAGGACGAAGGATCGATCGGAGCCGCTCACGTGCTTTAAAGCTTTTGATTTTGTTGGGCATCGACAGATTTTTTTGTAGGCCCCCCAAAATTCAACAAAAAAATCTCGTATATATATCGTCTCTTCTTCTCCATTGTAAGGGGGGGCTATCTTACAGAGAGTTGGGAAAAATAGAGGAAAAGGTTGGGGTAAAACAGTGGTAATACAAGAAAAATTGAGAGTTACAGAGAGTCAATAGGCAAGAAAAAAGAGAAGTAGAATTTAGTGCGACAGTATTCGTATATCTAAAAATTTCTGAGTCTGTTGTTCGGAACTTAAATTTTGTCGAAATCTTTCGAAGTTGGAGGTGGAGTCGCTCTTTTTACTCAGCTCGAGTTCCCAGTCGTTGCTCCAAGAAAGGTAATCTCGTTCCCTCTTACATTCTATTTCGACATAGTGTGTTGTATCACGTCCTTCGTACCTGTTTTATTAAGTGGAGTTGATTCCTTGCATTGTCGTCTGCTTTGGTTTCACTTGTCTGTGAGTTTTAAGTTGCAAATGTGTGTTAATAAGCAACAGTGAAATTGCTTTGGAGATTATATTAGTTATTACAATTTGTTAGCTCGATTTTGTATTTTTATAGTCAGCTGAGCCACTGCTTTATCTCGCTTGAAATAGTTTTGATGTTCATTTGGTTTCGACTTTGAATGTATTAATTATCCGGTCTTGTTTTCTTCACTATTTACTTATGTTTTAGTTACATTCTTTGTCGTTTTGATTATGTGTTAGTAGATTCTTATCATCGTTAGTATAGCTCGTAAGATTTATAGTTATTCTTGCAACTGGAACGCTGTCGTTTGTCTTGTGTATTTCATCTAGTAATTAAATTGGTAGTCCACCATAATCTTCTTTTGGTGTTTGTTATTGACTTGATATTGGTTCGAGGGGTCTGTTCAAAACCAGGTGTTTATAGTAGCTAGTCGTGGCCTATTTATCTTGGTTTGAAAAGTTTAGATCGTATATTGAAGTGTCATTGTTAAAATTTTGCTTCTGTTCAAATTTGGCTTTAGTCATTAATTGTCTTATGTCATTAAAGTCCTTTGTGTGGTTTGCCTCTTCCTTTTTACAATGCTTAAAAGTAAGAATGGTAGTGTACTGTTCTAATTCTTTGTTTAATATTTCCTTTTAAGAATTAATGAATGATTACTTATGTATTTTTCTCTTGTTTTATTATTTTTGTCATACATGTGAGCACTATTGAGGATTCCATTTGGATTCCAATCCCACTTGCGTTCCGAATGGGCCACGGAGGCCCAGTTGCATCCATTCGAGTCAGCCTCCATTTTGTTCAGGTCCTTGGGAGTAAATTACAGCGTATAAGGCTGGAAAATTAAAATTGCAGGTTGCAAAAACCCCAAAGGAAAGCTGTATACACGCAGTATACATTCTGTATACATGACATACGGGCCTACAAAAGTCGAGAATACAGGTTCGAAGGTGAAAATGCAGGTGGAAAGTTTAGAAATACAGAGTTACAATAAAAATACAGGTTCGGGAGTTCAAATATCAGTTGTATACATGGTGTATACATCAATTATACACTTTGTGTACATCATGATCAAGGAAGATGGAAAAAGGGTCAAAGCCCAATGAATTATTACTTCATTTTTGCAGATTTGGAAATTTGGGCAAAAGCCCAAATTCAATATATCCCTCTTAATTTATTTGTTTATCTATTTATTGATTGACTAACGTTTTATTTATGGTTGAATTTAATTAATTCCCAAAGATAGCCATTTAGCTTTATACATTTATAAAAAACACATAAATATTTATTTTATACATATTCTTATTACCTAGCTTCTATTTTAATTTTGGTATTGTCAACACTTAGGTTATTTCCCTTTAGAAAAAGTCCCCTTTAGTTCGTTTCGCCTTAAGATAATAAAAATAATAATAATAAAAATAAAATAATAATAATAAGTAAAAATTGTAATAAAGAATGAGTTTTCTTACTTAGTTAATTTTTTTAAAAAAAAAATAGTCAAAGTCATTTTAGTCAAATCGCCGGTCAACCGCAAGTTAGCGGGCATTTCGAGGGCCTAACACCTTCTCGGAATGTACATTGAACTTCGAACCCTTATTTTCAATCGATTTTATCTGTTTAAGTCTTTTGAAAAACCTTATATTTTTCTTGATTTTTTTACTAAAAATTAAGTGGCGACTCTGTTATTTTGGAAATTCGATTTCTCTTAAATCATAAGTTTGATCGATTTTTCAAAAACTCAGTCATTTTTCTTTTATTTATATTTTTTGAGTAAAACAGTTGTTGAGCTATGTGCTATGTGAAATATGGACTGTTAGGTTGGGCTGGTTTTAAGCAGGTTGTAGTTGTGGATGTTGTAATTGATGAATATTGAGCTTGTTGTTGAGAATATGTGATTGTTAAAATGTTGTTGTTGAGATATGCGCTTGTAAATTGTGAACTGTTAGGTTGGATTGATTTTATGCAGGTTGTAGTTGTGGAGGTTCGGTTGGGGTGTAAGGAGTACCCGTATTCTATCCCCTTAGCTTGTGTTTAGAGGCTTACTTATTGAGTACCGTGTGGTTTAATTTGGTACTCACCCCTTGCTACTATATTTTTTTTGTAGGTTACTATCCCGGACCTTTGTGATATTTTCTCTTCTCCTTGTCTGAGGCTTCTTGTGGAGGTTTGTAAGGTAGCTGCTTGTCATTTTAGCGGACCTTTTTACTCTTATGTATGATCTTGTTCTATTATAGAAACAAGGTCATTTGAGACTTGTAATTTTCTTTTGAATCAATTGTAATACTTTAGAGGCTTGTACACGTGACAACTAAATTTTAGAGGTATTTTTGAGTTGATTATAAAATTTTCGCATTTTATTATAAATGTTGAGTTTTAGGCTAACTTGTCTTGGTGGGATAAAACGAGTTCCATCACGTCCATTTTTGGGTCGTGACATCCTATGTGGTAATTTACATTCTACATGGTGTCCTACGTGTATTATGCTCCAGTATGATTCATGTGTCTACTTGATCAACTATATGCAAGTTTAAGTGACTACTTATGCACACCTAAAGTTGGAAGGCATATACATAAAATGAGGTCAAGTTAAAAAACACATTTTGCGCTTTCGCTTCAAATCAGCTCACTCTCTCTCTCCAAATTCTCCCTCCATGTTTATCACTCAATTCTCTCGCCCCCTTCAACCTCACATGTTCAAAATAATTTCATACTAGACTTAAAGTCATATACATTTAAATACATGTTTTTTATATCAGATACACTGAATTAGAGAGAGAGGCGAGCGAAAGTAAAAGAGAGACGAGAAAGATTTATTTATGTATCTTACATACATATGCAATTCACACTAGATACACACTAAAATACATGAGTCTTATGTGATTCGCATATACCTGAGATACTAATTAAATTTAGCTACACACATTTTTTGTCGTTTATAGATGGAGGTCCCCATTTCAAAGGTACGCATGGAGCCAATAATTTGTTTTGACAGCCCAATTATTGGTTACGTTCGAAAAATACTTAGATTCATATCATGAGTGTTGACAAATGAACGAGTCGAATCGAATATAAAAAGTGAACAAAAATAAATAAAATATTATATTTGGCCATATTTAGTACCAATTATAGTAGAGTTTGCACGGATAATATCAAATGGAAAACACGAAAGTCTAAATAGTTTATCCATTTTTTACGGTGGATAATATTTATGGATTGATTTATATTCGGTCCTCTTTTAACAAATTGATTATCTGATATATTTTTAATTGGGCGGTTGAGGAATATCTTAGTTTTTATTTGTCATTTTTTTTACAAGTTTTCAAAAACAACAACAAAATTTTTTAATTAAAAGGCTAATTTGTAAATTATCTTTATTTATATACGTATTTGATCTTAATTAAATATCACCATATTAATCTCTCTATATAATTATTGGACAAGTAAATTGAAATATTTGTTTTTGATACAGAGGTCAAATTATATGAATTGAAAAAAGTATTTTGAACCAGCAATTTTTAGTAAGCACAATATCTACATTAAATTTATTATGTTGTTAGCTAGTTTGAGTGGTTACATTTATTTTATTTGGATATATAGATAAATATTATTTGTCTTCGAAACATAGGTTAGAGAGTTTCGAATACGAAAGTGCTTTTAAGGAAGAAAATAGGAGGACTCACAAATGTTTGCTTTGTATATGTCAAAGAAATTCAATTTGTAATTTACAAATAGAGCAATTTGGTGGCTCATCTCTACCACAACTATAGTTGACTAAAATCAAGTCAATTTAGAACAAAATTGACTAAAAAGAGTAAGAAGTAAAGGGTCTTGCATCATGTTCAGAAATATGTAACACGAACATTATTTGAATTAGAAAGAGAAGAACATTATTTGGATTTTCTTAAAAGAGCTAAAGATTTGTCCCACATACATAAGACATATAGTAAATAAATACATGTGTTATACTTTTTTGACAACCTTAACCATTAAACCATTTCTCACTTGCATGACAATAGAAGTAGTGGGATAAACTTTTTCTGGTTCCACTACTTGGATATTGTAATTGTGTATGATGGCAGCTGCCACAATTTTCATTTGAACAAATGCCATTTCTTTCCCTAAACAAGTCCTTGGACCCGCGTTAAACGCTGGAAATTTAAAAGATGGCTCATGTTTGATCCCTCCACGTTCAGAAATCCATCTCTCTGGCTTGAACTCTAGACAATCTTTCCCCCAGAGAGTCTCCATTCTTCCCATTACGTAGAATGGTAGAATCATTCTTGTTTTTGGACTAACACGATGACCGCTTGGAAGGATGTCATGATCAAGTGGAACTTTGTGCTCTAAAGAGACTGATGGAAACAACCTAAGAGTTTCACACAAAGCACCATGTAGATAGATCAATTTTCTTGTTTCTTCTTTGGTGAAAAATTTTAGGTTTTCGTCTTCTTTTACATTCAATTGTTGTTGAATCTCTTCTCTAATCTTTTTCTCAACTAAGGGATTTTTAGCCAAGAGGACGAAAAACCA
>JAJOOS010006170.1:0-12341 GCA_029582725.1 Solanum chiquidenum | reverse complement strand
ATTATGATGTCTAATATGAGGTAAAGGTAAGGGTTAGTAAATTATACACACGAAGCCGGACCAAGGTGCGGGGTGAAATTCTCTAGATGCCGGACCAATGATTTAGAGATACCTAACTTATCACTTTGCATGTAGTGCACTAAGAAAGGATTGCTATTACTAGGATTACTGCGTTATGAGCTTTTGGGGAACATGTATACCCTAGTTATGTCTCTCATCTTGATAACAACCAAAATTGACTTTTGATTACTATTACTTGTTGAATTCTTACAATTTTATTCACAACCCCCATTTAATTACTTGTTTCTTGAAGTAATTTGACTAATTGAATATAATTGTTGGTTAAAGTACAGTCTAAAATTTTTTCCTTGTGGGATCGACCCCAACCTACAAGTTGGTTTCTTTACTTGATAACGATCGCTTATGCTTCTTTAGGGAGGTGTAATTTGAGTGTATCAAATTTTGGCGCCGCTGTCGGGGAAATTGGCTTGTAGATTTATTTTAACCACATTATTGAACGGTAGTCAAATATTTTCTAATTTTACTTTTTCTTTTTGTCTCTCTCAGGTTTTGACTCTAGTGTATGCCAAGTACACGGAGTCAAGGTGAACCACTTACTCCTTACGACCCAGAGTTGAACCAAACTTTGCGAAGAATGAACAATCCAGGAGATCAAGTAAATCCCATCGGAGGAAATCCTCGTGATGAAGTTAGGTTGCAACCTCCGAGAGTGGTTGGTGGGGACAACCAGGTTCTAGCTGAGAATCAATTGGGAAATGCATTGAGGATGCATGGTCCACCAAGGCCACGACTACATGACAACTATAGGGGCAACAACAATATTTTTGACTCAGAAGGACCTATTGTCCTACCCCCTTTGCCTCCGGGGCACACTTTTGTAGTGACCAGTAGCTTGATGCAAATGCTTATAGCAAGGGGCTTGTTCTCGGGGTCACCATCAGAGGACCCACATGCTCACGTGGCCAATCTTAGGATGGTTTGCAAAAGCTCTGTAGGTTGACCGGACTTATATTTGGACGTCATCGGGTTGCGAGTGTTCCCTCTATCACTGACAGGCGATGCTGCTATATGGTTCACTGAGCTTCCTTACAACTCAATATACACATGGGACCAACTAAAGGATGTATTCTTAGATATTATCCAGTGTCCAAGAAGCTAAACCACAAAGATAGGGTTAATAATTTTGTAGCATTGCCTGGAGAGTCTGTAAGTAGCTCTTGGGACAGGTTCACTGCATTTGTAAGAGGTGTTCCGAATCACCGTATTAATGATGAGTCGCTTAAGGAATATTTCTATCGAGGTCAGGATGACAACAATAAAGCAGTGCCCGACACTATTGCTGGAGGATCATATGGTGACTGCACATATGCGCAGATTGGAGAAAATTGGAGAAGATCTCTCTCAACAATAAAACATGGAGCACTAGGAGGTCGGAAATTGGGAGAAACACCTTTGCCGTTCATGCTACGAACAACCATGCTGCAGAGGAGATTCGTGAAGAGATGGCTCAGATGAAGACCGAGCTGGGGTTGGTATTAAAGCATGTGAGCGGAAGTGCAGAGAAGGTAAATGATGTGAATTACTTGACTAGAACGCCACCACCAGTAGAAGAGTGTTACTATGAGGAGGATGCTTATGCAGTAAATGATTAGACGGGGGGTTTCAGACCTAACGCTCAAGGATCCAACACGTAAAATTGGCGCCAAGGTCAAGGAAACCAAGGTCGGAACTATGGAAATTACAACCGAGAGGGTCAATATGTTTAGGAAGGAAACTTCAATCGCGACAACAACTACAACCAGAACAACTATGGCAACATAAACGATCGGGTTGGACCTTATGTTCCCCCTCAGAATCGGGAATCTGGTACTAAGGAATCTGGAGGAAATCTGGCGCGTATTGAAGATATGATGCATAAGATGATGAGAAGGTTTGATGCAACTGATGAGAATGTGAAGGAGATGAGAAATCACTTATCTGGTATTGGTCAAAAGGTTGATGCTCATGCAGTGTCAATAAAGCATCTAGAGCAGCAGATGACTCAGTTGTCTACTACAGTAAATCCACGTCAACCTGGCACTCTTTCTAGCAACACCATCCAAAATCCAAAGAATGATGGTCATTGTATGGCAGTTACTACTAGAGGGGGTAAGCAAACCATAGATCCACCTATGCCGTCTGTGGTGGATGTTGAGATTAGAAAATAAAATGATGTGGTATAGGTTAGAGAAGAGGCAGAGAATGCGACAGAGAAAGAAGCAGAGATATCTCAGAAAGTTGTCCCCTTACCTAGACCTCCACCACCGTTTCCACAAAGGTTAGTGAAGAAGACTGAAGATGGTAAATATCACAGGTTTATTACTATGCTGAAGCAGCTCTCTATCAATGTTCCTTTAATAGAAGCTTTGGAGCAAATGCCTGGTTATGCAAAATTTATGAAAGATACGCTGACAAAGAAAATGTCTGTGAGTTTTGAAGAGGATGATAGATTGCAGCATTGTAGCACTATTGCTACAAGATGTCTTGTGCAAAAGAAGGAAGACCCTGGTTCTTTCACGATCCCATGTACTATAGGGTTATTGCAGTTTGCCAAGGCATTGTGAGATCTTGGTGCTAGCATAAACCTCATGCTATTGTATATTTACAAGAAGTTGGGTCTAGGGGATCCAAAACCTACTACGATGCGACTACTTATGGCCGATCGAACTGTGAAAAGGCCCATTAGTGTACTGCATGATGTGCTAGTAAAAGTGGAGTCGTTCATCTTTCCAACTGATTTTGTGATTCTTGACTGTGAGGTTGATTTTGATGTTCCCATCATCCTTGGGAGGCCATTTCTTGCCACAGGGCGTGCATTGGTTGATATGGAAAAAGGACAGATAAAGTTCAGACTAAACAATGAAGAAGCAACTTTCAATATTTGTAGATCCATGAAGCAGAGTGGTGAGCTCCAAATAATATATGCTATAACGTACAGAGTGGAGAGTGGGACATATGTGCAAATTGAAGAACTACTAGGTGTTGAGGCATTAGCAGCAGTTATGATGAATTTCTATAGTAATGGTATTGAAGAGTATGATGAGTTGGTTGCTGCACTTGATAGGTGTGAATATCGGTCCAAACCAAAGAAATATGAGTTAGACATGAAGAACCACGAGTTCCCACCCACAAGACCATCTATTGTGGAGGCACCAAAATTTGAGCATAAGGCTCTACCACCGCATTTGAGGTATGTATACTTGGGCAGAGAAAATACTTTGCCTGTCATTATTGCAACAGATTTGAATGCAAGACAAGTTGAGTGCTTGGTGACTGTGTTAAAGAGGTTCAAGCAAGCTATTGGGTGGACTATTGCATATATTATTGGGATTCCTCCTGATATTTGCTCTCACAAAATCCAAATCATGCCAGATCATAAGCCCAGTATCGAGCACCAGAGAAGATTAAATCCACCTATGCAAGAGGTAGTTAAAAAGGAGATCATATAGTGGATTGATGCGGGAGTTATTTATCCCATTGCAGATAGTAGTTGAGTGTGTCCTTTGCAGTGTGTGCCTAAAAAGGGTGGTATTACTGTGGTCCCAAATGAAAGAAATGAGCTTGTTCCAATGAGGCCCGTAACTGGATGGAGAGTTTGCATGGATTACCGAAAGTTGAATGCGTGGAAAGAAAAGGACCACTTTCCTATGTCGTTCATGGACCAGATGTTGGATAGACTTGCAGGAAAGGGTTGGTATTGTTTTCTTGATGGGTATTCAGGCTACAATCAAATTTCTATAGCTCCATAAGACCAAAAGAAGACCACCTTCACTTGCCCTTACGGGACTTTTGCGTTCAAACGGATGCCATTTGGGTTGTGCAATGCTCCAGCAACCTTCCAGCGCTGTATGATGTCTATATTTTCTGATATGGTGGAAGACACTATTGAAGTGTTCATGGATGATTTTTCAGTTGTAGGTGATTCTTTTGATCGTTGTCTGGATCATTTGGCCGAAGTACTTAAAAGGTGTGAAGATTGCAACCTGGTGCTAAATTGGGAAAAGTGCCACTTCATGGTGAAAGAAGGGATAGTTCTAGGTCATCGAATTTCTGAAAAGGGAATTGAGGTAGATAAAGTAAAAGTTGAAGTAATAGAAAAACTCCCCCCACCTATCTCTGTAAAAGGTGTGTGGAGTTTTCTTGGGCATGCAGGTTTTTATAGGAGATTCATCAATTATTTCTCAAAAATTGCACATCCTTTGTGCAAACTGCTCGAGAAGGAGTGTAAGTTCTATTTTGATGATGCTTTTCTTAGAGCATTTGGAAATTTTAAGGAGAAGTTGGTCACTGCACCTATTATTATTTCACCGAATTGGGAAAAACCGTTTGAGGTAATGTGTGATGCAAGTGGAGTGGTGATTGGTGTAGTATTGGGACGGAGGCGAGAGAAAATTCTTCACCCTATTTGCTATGCTAGCAAGGCCTTAAATGTAGCCCAGAAGAATTATACTGTGACTGATCAAGAGCTCCTTGTGGTAGTTTTCGCATTCGAGAAATTTCGATCCTACTTGCTTGGCACTAAGGTCATAGTACATACTGACCACTCTGCATTGAGGTATTTGATGGCGAAGAAGGATGGAAAACTGAGGCTAATTAGATGGGTATTGTTACTGCAAGAGTTTGATTTCGTGGTAAAAGATAGAAAGGGGACCGAAAATCAAGTTGCTGATAACTTGTCCAGATTAGAGGAAAAGGCTATGATAAAGCTTGGTGATACGGCTGAAATTAATGATGCTTTTCCAGATGAACAGGTATTGGCTGCTTCTCATGACTTGATCCCTTGGTTCGCAGACTTTGCTAATTATTTGGCAAGAGATATTGTGCGCTCGGATTTGTCTTTTCACCAAAGGAAAAAGTTTATGCATGATGTGAAAAAATTATTTTGGGAAGAGTCTTACTTGTATCGTAGTTGTGCTAATGGGATTATTCGTCGTTGTGTGCTCGAGGTTGAGATGTTGAGTGTAATTGAGGCATGCCATTCATCGCCTGTTGGTGGGCATCATAGTGGTATTCGGACTGCACATAAGATTATGCAGTGTGGGTACTACCGGCCTACCATCCACCAAGATGCTCATGATTTCGCCAACTCTTGTGATCGTTGCCAAAGAGAAGGAGGGATTTCAAAGAGGCAAGAACTCCCCATTAATCCTATATTGGTGATAAAGTTGTTTGATGTATGAGACATTGAATTTATGGGCCCATTTGTGAGCTCATATGGGATGAAGTATATTCTTGTTGCGGTTGATTATGTATCGAAGTGGGTGGAAGCAGTTGCGCTCCCCAACAATGAAGGTAAAAGTGTCACCGCATTTTTGGAAAAGAATATCTTCTCTAGATTTGGGACACCGAGGGTTATTATTAGCTATGGAGGTTCTCACTTTTGTAATAAGTTGTTCAAGGCGCTACTTGAGAGATACGGTGTCCGTCACAATGTAGCCATTTCTTACCATCCACAGACTAGTGGGCAAGTTGAAGTGTTTAACAGAGAAATCAAACAGATTTTGGCAAAGACTATGAATGCTAATAGAATGGATTGGTCAAGGAAGCTCGATGATGCTCTATGGGCTTATGGCACTGCATACAAGACCCCCATAGGTATGTCTCCTTACCAACTTGTATATGGGAAGTCTTGTCATTTACCGGTAGAGCTAGAGCATAAGGCGATGTGGGCAATGAAGAAACTAAATCAGGATTGGGGCGCCGCATCTAATCAAAGAATGAATGACTTTAATATGCTTGATGAGTTTCGCCTGAAAGCTTATGAAAGTTCAGCCTTGTACAAAGAGAAGATAAAGCGGTATCATGATCAAACAATTGAAAAGCGTCAATTTATGGCAGGTGATCTTGTGCTTCTATTCAACTCTAGGTTGCGCTTGTTTCCAGGTAAACTCAAGTCCAAATGGACTGGGCCATTTTTGCTCACAAAAGTGCTCCCCCACGAAGCGGTTGAGCTTGAGAATAGTGAAGGAACAAGGTTCATGGTAAACGGGCAAAGGATCAAGATCTATCTAGGAAATGCTGAAAGTGTGCAAGAAGTGATTGAGGCTTACAATCTTGATGAAGTCTGAGTAATCAAGAAAACTTGTGTCGTGCCGCAACGTTAAATCAAACGCCGTTTGGAAGGCAACCCAAGATGTACAATCTAGCCAACGATAGGTTTTTGTTTTCCATTTAGTAGTTTTCTTTGTTTAATTGCGCTGAGGTATCAATTTAGATAGGTGTTTTAGTTTTTTTTAGTGTTGTCTAGAATTAGCATAGGGTCCGTGTCTAAAAAGTGTCCAAAAAATTGTAAAAAAGAATAGCCTAATGGTTGCTACATGTGCAGGTACACCATGAAAAATCTGCAGAAAATGTCTGGTGCAGAGGTCTACGGACCCCATCGACGGTCCGTCGTTCAATCCATGGACCGTGAAGGGTGTCCGTAGATCCTAGGGAAACCTCTAAATTTTTCTAAGTGTAAGAGTGATCTACGGTCCTAGTCTATGAACCGTAGATCGATTCACGGACCGTAGACGGGTTCTCGTAAGTCCAAATTTTGTCTGACCCGACCCGGACCCCCTTATTTCAAATTTCTTCCACTTACCTCCATTTACTCTCCAACCATTTCAACCATTCCATAACTCCCTAAATCACTCCATAATTCCCCCATAAAAAAATCATCCCTTCCATAATTCCCAAAATACCTTTCCATTCCACATACAACTCATTCCATATTCCAAAGTCCGGCGTTGGGTTAGTAAAAGAAGAGGTGATTCTTTGGTCTTGCTAAGCTTAGTGTCGTCGCGCAATCACCCCACTCCTCATCGCTTGTAAGGTAATAGACTTTCCACTCACTTTGAATTTCGGTTCATATATTGAATATAGAAAGTCTGGAGTTGGGTTTTGACCTTGGGTAATTGTGACATGAAATTGCATGATAAAATTGGAAGTTACAATACCCTTGGGATGATAGATAGTGATTGTGTTGCCGTATGTATGTACTTGATTATAAGTCTAAATGTAAGATTTCGACTTAGGGGTTCCAATGATTGTATTAAATACTTGTTAAAATGCTTAATCAGAATCTTGAGAATGACAAACTAGCATGCTCCAATGTTGAAATGTCTGGTTAGACTAGGGTTGTTGTTGAAATTGGTCTAAAAAGTGGAAATTCAATACTGAGAATAGCTGAAACCTAGCACAGATCGCATCCACGATACCCCATCTACGGACTATAGATCAATCTACGAACCGTCGTTTGGGTTCGTGGGTGGATTCCTTAAAAATTTCAGCAAATGTGAAACCACAGATGTGGACTACGGTCCGTAGATCAATCTACAAACTGTTTTGTACATCCGTGGTTTCCATCTGCGACCAATAGTGTTGGTCCTCTGATCCACGGAAGGATTCCACGGACCGTAGGTCCCCTCCGTGGATGACTACTGTAACTTTTGTCTGAATTTCTTTTTTGGGTCTATGTTAATGATCGTGTTTAGTTCTAAAGTTCTTTCGAGGGTGTTTACAGATAGTTTTAGTACTAATACTACTTTCATAGGTGCGATGGCACCCAAGAAGCTAGTCACCTATTCAAAATATGGCAAGTCCAAATCTGTTGCCCCTAGCTTCAGATTAATCGATGAGCACATGGATACAGAATGAGATCCCATATACGTGCGTCCCACCACAAGGACGTCTCCCACTGCGCCCCGAGCTACCAGAGGCACGCCCCGGAAGGTGATTCCCGACGTAGTCACTGTCTCCTAGTCTGATGAGGAGCACAGACTGATCGGGTCACCAACTGGGGCTATTTCCAGTTCAGCTACTGGGTCTGCGTCAGGATATGAATCTACTGATGCGGGTCCGAGTCTGCACATGCTTCAAGGTACGAGTCTGCTGATGCTTCAGGGTCCAAGTCTGCTCATGTCTCGGGATCGACTGCCAAGTCAGCCACAGGGTCCATCCAAAATGGACAAGCTGCATTGTCTGATGAGGCTACTAGTTCTGAGTCCGTACCCATACCAAGGAATGAGAACCTTACCCTGGTGGCCGATGAGCCAAACAGATGGTGTGTTGAGGGCCAATGACAAATCTATCGGGATGCGAAGATGATTAACGACAAAGCAAAGATGGCCCGAATTGTTACAGAGGAGTGCAAAGTCATCACATGGAGCTTGCACACTGTCCCCGACATCCACCGGATTTTTAACATCCACAAGTGTGACTGGATGGCTCGAGACCCAGGTACTTATAGTGAGGAGATTGTACACGATTTCTACGCTTCCTATGCCGCCACTCTCCGTGGTTCGATCTACAAGTGGTCAAAACCCATAGCCCAAGACCCTCTCACTTCCACTATGGTCCGGGGTTGCCCGGTAGATATATCACTGGCCACCATCAGCCGCTTTCTCTATGGGACTACCACAGGTCAGTCGTGGTCCCTAAACACAGCGGAGTTTGATTACAGATGGGACATCGTGCGGAGCGGTGCTTTTCAGAGGAATGCTGATCAGCGAGAGGCTGTCATACTATGGGTGGCTAAATACATTGATGTAGATGGCGAGCGTGCAGAATGGTTCGCCGCACCTCGGTTAGGTATCTGAAAGGCCACATTGAATTTTGTCGCCAAGTTCTTCTAGTTGTTGGTGCGTAACAGGGTGTCGCCGACAAAAGCTGACAACCAAGTCACATGGGATAGGGCGGTTATGGTTGCAGCTCTGGTAGCAGGAGTGGATATTGACTTTGCCCGCATGCTGCTTGCAGAGATTCACGAAAGGGCATTCAAGACCTCCACTACTTACCCCTTTCCCTATTTGATTTTCCACTTGTGCAGGGACTTTGGAGTGCTGATCTGGCATTGTGACAGGTTAATTCACCCTACAGGGACATTGGATTTAGGCTTTATTTGTGATGACGAAAATGTGGCAGCGCCTCACAGAGAGCCCCAAGTTGAGGTACCTCCCTTGGGCACAGATCTTGCAGACACGGTGGGGCAGGCACAGGGCGGTGAACCCGTTAGACCAGATCACTCTGACACTGTCCCGACCTACTCTTCCCAGGCTGCTAGTATGGCTCCTATTTCATCCCGGTCCACACCACAGTTAGGAGCCACTGTTGTCCCGTTGGCCAGAGTACATAAATTAGAGGCTCAGATGGCCACACTGCTGCATCACATCCAACCTTGGATGCAAAAGTCAATAGTTGAGTCCGAGGCCAAAATGGAGAGAAGGATGGAGGGTATGATGGATAGGAAGATCCAGGCCATTAATAAGCGCCTCGATGCTTTTGAATTGCTAGTCCTCGAGCGACCAGCCCCGACCATACATTTATACTCTCTTCAGTCCGAAGTAGCCAGTCTTCGGGCAGATATTGATGCCATTCTTGCCACCCCTACAGGTGAGCCTCAGGCTTCACCTACTGCATTAGCTGATGATACGGTGCTGGATGCTTTATTCAGTGGGACCGCCGAGGAGGAGCCTGATCCTACACATGCCAAAGGTAAGAGGTACTGTTGTAGTCGCACTGAGGAGGAAAAAGCCCAGAAGAGACATCGTAGGTAGAAGGAGGCTAGAAGAGCTTCGAATTTAGATGAAGAGTTGCGCCCGCAGAGGGTGCATGAGAGTATTGCCGGAGCATCGAGTTCTACCCCACTTGTAGAGGTCCCGCCTGTCGTGACGGACGTTGTGAGCACCACTGAAGGTGCTATGATGGTTGATGTGGGCACTACTGAAGGTGACCCATGTATGGTTCCAGCGGGCTCCGGGAAACCAGACCCACCCTCTTGTTGATGATTCTTCGGTGCTATGCGCCACAAATTTGCTTCACCAAATCCATTATCTTTTACTATATTTGAATGCATTGGGGACAATCGCATCTATTTTTGTTGGAGGTGGGGTAAATGGATTGTGAGTGATAGGGTGAAGTCTGAGTAACCCAACTCATAAATCCTCTCTTTGGAGTTTTCTTGCCTGTGTTCTTTTTCCCCAAGAACCTGTTTAATTTCTGTTGAACCGGCATGTGTTAGGATTGTATGTACACAAGCATGAAAAAGAATGAAGCATGATGGCTTATGAAAAACATACCTGTCCAAAAAGTTTGTGATGTGTGCTGGAATTGGTAGGCTAAGACAAGTTGAACGTGTTGGCTCTGAGTATGACATGATAATGAATCAACTTGATGGCATGACTTAAGCTGAAACTTAATATGAGTAATCTGATAATCTGATAATGAAGCTATGTGCCAAGTGTGTGTGAGAATAGTGTGATTATTCAAGCAGTTTTTGTGCGAAACTAGAACTTGTCCGGTTAGTCCTGCTAAGACAACTCACTCTAGAGGCTAGGAAGTGATCCTAGGCTCTTATTCTGATAGTCCACAAATTGCCTAAAAGACGAATTCAGCCAAATGAAATGAATGTCCCATTTGATCCAAATACTTTGAGTCTAAATTTAGACCGTTTTTTCTAAACCCCGAACTCACCTTCCCATAATTGACTATGTTGGCCCCGGTCCCTCCTTGGACAAGTGCACCTCGACTTAGGCCAAAAGCCTAAGTTTAGGGTGGCTAATGTAAAAAGTAACCTCAATCTTTGCCCTGACCCGACCTCGGGTAATGTGCACCTCAACCAATGGAAAATCCATAAGTTGAGGGTGGCTATGAAAGAGGAAACCAAAAGAAAAATGGGTATGAAAAGAGTTTGACGTTGAAAAAGAAAAGAAAGGATGTGACTTGTTGAAAGCTATAAAAAATATATATATATATATAAATATATATATAAAAGAGCTACAAAGTCTAAAGTCACATCCATGGTTGAAGAAAATCAAGGGAAAGAATAGGGCACAAAGAGGTTGAAATCCTACTGTAACGTCAAGGAGGGCAAAAAGTCACTAAGAAATGCCCAAATGTACCACACCTGACCCTGAGCCTACCGTACAAGCCAAGAAAGTCCTATAGTGATCCTAGAGTCTAATTTGGGGAGTCTAAGCAGTGAAAATAAAGGCTAGCCTATGATCTTGAGCACTAACTGTACTTGAAGTTGTTTCTGAGTGTGAGTGTTGAATGAATCCTTGTACTCAAAGTCATGGTCATTGTGTGAAAGAAAAGGGATTTCGTTTGAAGTAAGGGCAATAGTTGCATTGTTAGAAAGTTGGTACTTTGGTGATAGTAAAACAGTGTATGTTGTATGATTGGTTGGTCGATCGTTGTCATGGTTGGATCCACATGAATTAGCTTGTCGAGTCTAAAGAGAACAAGTTTTGCACCCGGAAAGTGAGTGGGGTAGAGAGCCATGTGATTGCTTGTGCTTGAAATGCTTGCTTCTATACAAGTGTCATTTAGAGTCCTAGTGCGTCGCTTGAGGACAAACAATGAATTTAAGTTGAGGGTGTTGATATATCGTGAGTTTATGGTATTTTAATACATTTCACTTACAAGTTGTGTGTGTCTAGGGCCTTTTCGTATTGGTTTTTATCATATTTTGTAGGAAAGATGTTCAGGCGCGGAATTAGAGAGACAGCTGAAAAAAGTGAAGAAAAGGGCATCTACGGAGGTGATCGACGGAACGTAGATCCATTGACGCTTCGTAGATAATGTTTGTAGATCAGCATCCAAGGCATAAAAGGCATATCAGGGAAATCTGACAAGTGTGGAACCACGGCACTCATTGACGTTCCGTAGATTGATCTACGGACCGTATTGTTGATCCGTAGATTGATACTGCGAGGGTTCCAGTAATTGATTTTTAAGAATTCCAAGTATGAGGCTACGGAGGGGGATTGACGGACCATAGATCGATCTACAGTGCATACTGTAAATCCGTCATTTGCTTCAGAGAAGCTAGATTTTTGGAAGCTGAAATATTTTCCAAGCCTGGGCTGACGGAAGGGACTCACGGACCGTCATCTACGGTCCGTGAGTCAGTCTCATGAATTGAAGATGCGTGCTTGAACGAAACATTCCTTATTGTGTTTCCTTTTTATTTAGGACTTGTTTTTTTATAAATAGGGAATGTAAACCTCGCTTTTGGGGGTTAGATATTATTATTCTATTTTAGTTCTTGACTTGGGAGATTAAATTGCAACTTTAGCAGTTCTTAATTTCCTAAGTTTGTTTTTAAGATTTTGGTATTGTAATTCAAGTTGAATTTCTGGGTTTATTATTCTTCGTACGTAAGTTCATAATTCTTTCATATAAAACAATGAATTGTGTTCATATGATTATGGGTAACTAAACTCCACAACTAGGGTTGTGGGAACCATGAGCGATTAACAAAGTATGAATAGTAAATAAGCAATTCTTGAATAGTGTTT
>JAJOOS010006169.1:0-14876 GCA_029582725.1 Solanum chiquidenum | reverse complement strand
TTCTAAGTTTGATTAATGATTTGACTTAGGTAAATTCTAGTTATGTTCCTAGGCTTAAACTGATTAAAATCTCATGATTTAGGGTCTAAACGACGTATTTTAGGGGTTAAACGAAATAGGAAAAGACCTAAAAACCCCTGAATTAACTGCTGTCGGACCAATCGACGGATTGGACCTACGGTCCATCGATCAATCGACGGTCTGTCGATTGGGTCCGTCGATCGAGTCTGCCCGACAGGGCTTCACTAAAACGAGCATAACTTTTTACTCAGAGGTTGGAATTAAGCAAACTCGGCGGCGTTGGAAAGATAATTCAATTATCTATCATATCATAGTTCATGGGACACACAATTCATTTTGTACTAAAAGTTATGATCATCTGAAGTTGACCTATCAATAATTTTCAGCTAACTGGCTGTTGACTCTCATCTACGGTCAGACCTACGGACCGTGGATCGAATGACGGTCCGTGCTCGTAGACCGTAGTTTGTGTCAGAGGCTGGGCAAAGGAGGTCTTGATCAACGGACACAGACCACGGACCGTAGGTCGAGACTTGGTCGATTTTTTTCTGAGCTAGTTTCGGGAAAGTTTCAGTGGTGAACCACGGACCACCAGCACGGGCCGTGGTCTGACCTACGGTCCATGGATGGTGACCGTAAGTTGCACCTGCAACTTCTCAAAATCTGTATTTTTGGTCTGTTTCAGATACGGGGTGTTACAAAATTTCAAGGGGAGAATATGTGTTCCTAGAGTAGATGACTTGATTGAGAAATTGTTGGCAGAGTCTCATGGTTCACGATATTCTATTCATTTGTGTGTGACCAAGATGTATAGAGATCTGAAGCAAATTTATTATTGGCCGGGCATGAAGAAAGGCATAGCGGAGTTTGTGGTCTAGTGTCAAAATTGTCAACAAGTAAAATATGAACATCAAAGGCTTGCATGTTTACCTCAAAGAATGCCAATTCCAAAATGGAAGTGGGAAAGAATAGCCATGAATTTTGTGGTTGGTATTCCTAAAACTTTGGAGAAGTTTGATTCTATTTTGGTAGTGGTTAATATATTGACTAAGTCAGCCTATTTTATTTCGGTAAGAATAGATTATAATGCTGAACAATTGGCTAAAGTATATGTGAAAGAGATAGTGATGTTGCATGGGGTGCCCCTCTCTATCATCTCAGACTGTGGTACCCAATTCACATCCAAGTTTTGGAGGAAATGGAATGATGAATTAGGCACACAACTCACTTTTAGTACAACCTTTCATCCACAGACGGATGGACAATCGGAGAGGACTATTCAAGTATTAGAATACATGTTGAGGGCATGTGTGATTGATTTTGGAGGGCATTGGGATAAGTTCTTACCCTTGTGTGAATTTTCTTATAACAATAGTTATCACTCCAGCATTGATATGGCACCATTTGAGGTACTCTATGGGAGGGGATGTAGATCACCCATAGGATGGTTTGACGCTGGAGATGTGAAACCTTTGGGGGTAGATTTAGTGAAGGATGCTCAAGATAAGGTGAGGAGTATTCAAGCTAAGCTTTTAGCAGCTCAGAGTAGGCATAATAAGTATGCGGATCATAAGGTAAGAGACATGGCATTTCAATCCGGTGAAAATGTTCTTCTTAAGGTATCACCCATGAAGGGGGTGATGAGATTTGGTAAGAAGGGTAAGCTAAGTCCTAGATACATTGGTCCATTTGAAATTCTTGAATGTGTGGGACCGATGGCGTATATATTGGTTTATCCTCCTAATTTATAAAGTGTTCATCTTGTATTTCATGTATCCATGTTGAAGAGGTATCATGGTGACGGGGATTATATCATTAAGTGAGACTCAATTGTGTTAGACAAGGTCCTCCAATATGAGGAGGAACCGATTGCAATTCTTGATCGTGATGTGCGCAAGTTGAGGACCAAAGAGATTAAGTAAGTGAAAGTTCAATGGAAGCATCGTCCAGTTGAGGAAGCTACTTGGGAAACCGAGAGGGACATGCGAGACAAGTATCCCCAATTGTTCGTCGATTTAGGTACTACTTCTTTTATTCCTTAGCCTATTTTCCTAAGTTTTGTCACTCGGGGACGAGTGATAGGTAAATTGGTTTCTATTGTAACGACCGATTTTCGTCATTATAGAAAAGTTAACGGGGGAAAATTTGAGGCTGGAAATTTTTTTCATAGTATTTGGATTTTTCCAACCTTTACCAGATTTAGACGAAATTAGAGTTTTTGAGGTGTAGGGAAATCTGGTAACAATCGGGTGAAGTATTTGTGTTTTTTATGTGATGTCTAATATGAGGTAAAGGTAAGGGTTAGTAAATTATACACACATAGCCGGACCAAGGTGCGGGGTGAAATTCTCTAGTTGTCGGATCAAGAAATTAAAGATACCTACCTTATCACTTTACATGTAATACACTAGAAAAAGATTACTATTATTAGGATTACCGCATTATGAGCTTATAACACATTCCTAGTTATTTTTAAAAATCTGAATATAAATAAATACTTAGTTCAAGCTATTATTATTGTTTTTATTTTATTTCAATTTAAATCCCCCATTTTTATATAATGACTATCGAGTTAAATATTTTCTATTGACAATATTCTTTCATATTCTCTGTGGGATCGACCCCGACTCATAGTTGGGTAAATATATTGCATACGATCGTTTGTATTTATTTTCAAGAAGTATATTTGGACGTTATCAAGAATGGCGCCGCTGCCGGGGAATGTGCCTGAGCATAGTCCCTTTGAACCGAGTGTCTTTTATTTTTTTTTAGGAATACATTTTTTTTAATTTTTTTTTTTAGAGTAAAAAAAAGACCTTTTTGAGTTATGTGATACTTACTATTTGGGCCTAATTTTGAATAGTACTTTCTTGTGAATGCTTGATTGCTAGTGAAATTGTAAACTTTTTGACATCTAGGTTCATGGTTGTGACTTTGTATGTAGCTTATTTTATTTTGTAGTTTGTTATGATCATGTCTCTCTTAGAAGTAGAATTGATCCATCTTGATTTGATACTTGTGTCATGTGTGGTCAGATTTTATTTATTCTGTATTTTGCATCTTAGTCTAGAATTTGCCTTGCATGTTATTGAAGCAAAATAAAAAGTGATGCTTTGTTTAGGAGATGATAATAGGTTTTCTTTGATTTGCCTGGTAATTTTAGCCTTTTCAGATATTTTATAACTAGTTAGCCCTTTTGAGCCTGTAGCCTTTTTTTGGTAGCCATATTTTGCCATAATCTATTTTATTGAATCCCTAGTTTTTGCACCTTGCTTCCTTGAGCATTATAGCATAGACTTATTCTAATTATCAATTCTGAGAAAAAGGGATGGTTGAGTGAAAAGGTAATCAATGATAGCTACAAAGTGCTTAAAACCCCTCTTTGAAAGAATGTGATATGACAAAAAAAAATGTGACATGAGAAAAAAAAACGTTACCTTGATGACGACCCTGGTCCTTCCAAAGACATTGTGCAACTTAACGCATGTAAAATACATAAGTTGAGGGTGGTTATTATGAAGAAAAACTAAGAAAAAAAATAGTGATTGAAACATTCTTGAGATGATGAGAATTACTTGAGAAATAATTGTTGAAGAAAGGGCTGAAAATAAAGAGAAGAAATTAATGGGTGATGAAGTCTAAAAATTGCAAAGTGCTTAACGAAGTGCAAGTCACTATTATATAGTTTTTATACCCGTTCCCTAGCCTACATTACAACCTGTTAAAGTCATATTTGATTCTATTCAAATATGCTTAATTAGTGGAGATGTACATAATGGGCAAGCCTATGATTTTTTGTGCATACATGTGAATTTTATTTGTGAGTGTGAGAGTTGTTCTTCATATGAAGTCCTTAATTTAGATTCAATCTTTTGAATTGAGTGTGTGGACTATTTCTTTTTGTGAGGGCACTTGTTTCATGATAGATAGGTGATGTTATTAACTTTCTTTGATGAGAGTAGGGGAGCAAGCTTAAATTTGATGAGTTCAAAGTCCTTTCATGAGGTTAGAGGTTTGTTGTTTATTTGGATGACTTGCATAATGATTGAGAAGAGCACTTGATATTTTGAAATTGATATATGAACTAATTGTTTGTATTAACCAAAGTAATGACATTGCTAGTATGAATTTTTTGGGATGAGCGTTAATGTTTGCTCGAGGACGAACAAAAGTTTAAGTGTGGGGTGTTGATGTGGGGTCAAAATAAATATTTTTAATCATTATTTGCCTCACATTTATTACTTAAATTCGTCTTTTTTTTAGCAGAAGTTTTATGGATTGTACTAAATTGTATATTTTATTTGTAGGATTAAATTGGTGGAAAAATGAAGAAGTTTGAAGCTAAAACGAATTAAAAATGAAAGATTGAATAAAGAAATAAACCAGTCAGCTTAATGGATTAAATTGAATATTATATTAATATTTTTATATATATGGAAAGGTCGGTAGAATGTAAAAGAAGGAAATTAATTGGATGGAAAGTGCTTTTACCACGTGTCAGCAGCTGGAGGGCTCTTAATTTGGATGGAGGCGGCAACAATATATTCGAGAAACATCAAACAATTTACGGAAATCAATTCCTTCGGGTTTTGATTTCCTAATTTGTCCTGAACTTAATTATTTAATTTAGGGTTTCTATATATATAAATAAGGCATGAAAAATTATTCTTAAGGAGCGAAAATCAATTATTTATTTATATTCGTGATTAATAAAAGATAGTTTAGTTATTTTTCTTAACTTTTTATGATTAACACAAGCATATTTATTTTAATAAATTTTAATTGTGTTTTTGAGATAATGAGTAGCTAAATTTCATAACTAGGGTTGTGGGAACCATAAGCGATTAACAAAGTATGAATAATAACTAAGTAATTCTTGAATAATGTTGAAGCATGCATTGATAATTCTTTCGTCTATAAGTCTTTTTAACGGTGAGCAACGTTAGAACTCGCCTTGTTGCTACTTGCCGGACCAAAGAGGTAGTTAATAAGAAAAGAATTATCAACATAGATTTAGTGTGATGCTATAATAGGCTAATGTCAATTGGTGCGAGGATGAAACTAAGACATACATTGATGTGATGTCTAATATGAGGTAAAGGTAAGGGTTAGTAAATTATACACACGTAGCCGGACCAAGTTGCGGGATGAAATTCTCTAGTTATCAGACCAAGAAATTAGAGATACCTAACTGATATATAGTAAATACCTATATATCAGTGAATAAGCTAGACTTTAGTAGGGATAAACTCTCTCGAACAATTTACCCCGAATCAAATTGGTTTTTCTCGAACAACAATAAGCAGCAATTAAGAACAGCCTTCGCTTTAGTCCATTCACTCTCTCGAGCTGAATGTGTGGAAAAGGGTTTAGGATTCATTCTCTCGAGCTGAACCCATGACAACCCAATACCCACAGACCATCAAATTAGTAATCTTGATTTTAAAACCTCTCTCTCGAGCAAGCCAAAAACACGAAGGTAGAGTTGCATTTGCAACTACAACTCTTTATATTAAGCCACAAGTACTGAATGAAATCACTTTTAAACAACATTTACACTATCAATTAACAATACCCAGTAGCTAAATCAACCCATAATCACACTCAAAGAATTGAGTTTTAGCTAGACATCATAAAAAAATAGAAATCGTAACCAAATTGTGTTTTCATCAACTGGGTAAGATTAATTTCGTCTTTACAAAGGTCAAGGTTGAAGAATCTCAAAGACCCAGTTCCAATTTTTCAAAAATGAAATTCTTCAAATCTTCAAAGCTAAGGAAAATATTGTCTCAAAACTCAGAGTTCTAACTCAAAAATTACTCTAATGAATGTTTAGAATAAAATTTGATACTAAACATAAAGTTTGAAAATGTATTTATAGTCGTCCAAAAATATACTGCGAAGGACCATTCGGCGTAATAAGTAAGGATCGCCGATCCACTCGGTGATCCCCCTTTGGTCAGTTCCATCGCCTTTTTGCATTGGCCTTCAACATCTTCAAGTTCTGTAACTGTGGGCGATCAAGTACTGCATCGCGAAACCGTTCGGCGACTCGCCGACTGCTCCTTTCTATCGCCGACTTGATTTTCTCCTTCAGGCTTGGTACACTGGAACTTTAGGCGAGATCATGGCCATTCAGCGACTCGCCCAATGGGTTCGGCGATCATCGGGCTTTCTTTTCTTCGTTCTTTCAGTTGCCTTGTTCCTTTTTGCTTATTAGTGTCCATGTTTTGTTCCTCAACCCAAATACCTGAAAAACAAAGGATTTACATCAGTTATTGGCACAAAATACGCATTTAAGGACACTATATCTATTAAAATAAATCCCTAAATGAGTCCAAATCCACAACACCCCCAACTTACACTTTTGTTTGTCCTCAAGTAAAACTCAAGTTCAACAGCTCAAAAGGGATGTCTCAAACAGTGCTACACAAGACTCAATCATGAATGCACACAAAAAGACTCAACTTACTCATGCAAGGATCAATTGTGCACTCAAAGATTCAAGTTGTGACTCACCATTACCAAAGAATCTCAATCTCACAATACTTGCTTCAAATGCAAGTTCAAGCTCAACAAAGGTGATCAAATGCCCTCACACAAAGGAGATTCCATATTCACACACAATGGTTCAACAATTTAAGTTCTAGAATCAAATGCAACACTCACACTCACAAAGATGAACATAATGCATGATTTCATCCATATGTTTGCCCTTATTTTCCAGCCAACAATTGTTTCAGCTCACTCAAGATCAAAAAAGTTTTTTAAAGGCTTGTAACGGGGCTGAATGTAAAGGTATGGTCATTTAGGCTCAGTGACTTCTATCCTCATGAAATGTGGTGTGAATAATACTTTCATTCCTTTCCTTCATCATTCTCATTTATGCTCATAGGTCACCCCATTATTTATTTTCCATAGAATGCCGGACACCTCATTTTCTTTGCACTTTCACAAACTTTATTTGAACTTTTTCATCTTTTTCATCTTTTTCATTCTTTTCTTCTTTTTCTCTTCTTTTTTTTTTGTATGAAGGGGTTGCATCTTCTCAAAATCATGGGTAAGAGGGGACTTCTTTGCACTTCTTGATTTACCTTCTCTTTTCACCACACCCCCAACTTAGGCTTTTGGCCTAAGATGGCTATTCACACAAATCACAAATCATGAGGATTATGGGTAATAGACAAATAAAGGTTACAATTTGCATCAAGTTTCTTCCAAGAAAAGGATAAGGCTCAAAGGGTGTTCAAACAAGGATCACACACTCACAACGTTGACCACAAAAGAGGTTTAATGTCAAATTGTTTCACACTCTTCAAAGTTGGCTAAGATCATATCATGAGATTGCATCACTTAGTCAACTGGACCGATGGGGTAAATTTTAAGTGTCATCATGCATGGTTCACGGTAAGCTCATCACACAAGGCATTGACATCAATGTCAAACAAGACTCCACACTTTCTCTAGTATGCAATGTTCATCACAAGAGACTCAATTTGATAATTGGCTAGTCACAACGAGATGCAAAAAATTCACATATTGTCTATGCAACTTCATTTGGCCTCATCGTAGCCGCACATTCATTTTTGTTCGATTATGAGCACTATTCAAGTCATCGGTATTGATCAAGACCGATACCCAAATTAGCAAGAGAACAACCACATTCACACACAAAAAAGGTGGCATAATTTTATTAGAAGGGTTCAAAAATTATTTACAATTAAAAACAAGGAGCCACAAGCTTAATCATCCACAAAATGCAGTATTAACACAATTTATAGCTCAAAAATCCAAATATATACACAGAATAATCATCACAAAATGTGGGCCTCACCCCACCACAAATTAAAAAAAAATCCTCAAATGCAAGAAAAAATATCCACAAGTCAAAAAGTAAGACAGAGAGGAAGGTAAAGAGGGGTCTTGTCTAAACAGTCGTTCCATCTGTCTGGGCATTAGTGCCCGGTGTATCACTCTGATCTCGGGCCTCAATGCCCGGTGTAGTGCTCAGAACCTGGGCATCAGTGCCCGGAGTCACCTCAGAAGGAACAATAGTACCAGATCCACTAGGAGTTGTCATAGACTTTAAATAGTCTACATCCTTCCTCAGATCTGCTACTTCGACTTTCAAAGTCGTAACCTTGGAGGTCTCCCCATGTCTGCTCTTACAAGCTGTGACTCTAGTAGCCAAATCATCAACAGAAGCCCAGAGGGGGGTCAGTGCAGCAAGGATGGCATTCCCAATCATCCATGGGATGAATCTCTCAGGTCGGGTCACCCTTACATCCGCTGAGTAGGCCAAGTGCTCCATCTTCAGGATCATAGCCTGAGTGATCCTGGTGGGCTGGGCAGAGGTGGAGGAACCTGGAGCCTGTGAAGAAGAAGGAGGGACAGATGTACCTGAAGGGCCGGAGTAGGCAAAGATGCCTCTGTATGTATCGAATCAATATCCACTTTCGGGGATGTGTCCACCGTTGCTTCCCTCCTCATGTCTGCCATCTCTCGAGTGTATTCAGTCTCAATGCGCCGGATGTCAGTGGAGGAAGATGGGGTAACCTCAATATCTCTGGTATCATCCCGAGGCACTCCCGCACAACTCCGTAATCAAGATTGGGAATGAAAGTGAGGTTTGCCTCTGCTTGGCCCTCATGGCCATCTCTTGCTCAATAATAAGCCACATATCAATGCTCTTCCTAGAAATAATCGACCCAAGGCAGGCCGCCTTAGGATGACAGAGAATGGACTCATTTTAGGAAGGCATAATAGAGCTGCTGATGAATCCGAACCAAAAATATGCAGCTATACTTAAGTCCCTCTTCTAAATTGGGACTCCTGCCTCTATCCACCTCGGAGTGGTGTCTGAGATGAGGGGAGCCAACCAACCCTTGAGCTCATCCAATGAAGATGTGGCAGTAGTCAAGTTGGGGTAGTCAAAGTCATACCCCCTATCAAGTACGGTGTTGATGTACTCGCTATTACATCCAACTTCTTTACCCCGGACCACAATCGACTTAACCGTTTTGAACTCGTTGGCCTTCTTCTTGCTCTTTGGAACCAATTCACCATACGATGTATAGAACTCCCTGACCCATGAAGGAATATATGGTCCTCGGGGCCTGATGAACTGCTCGAATGTGTGGAAGTGGATGGTGTCCCTCACATCGAAGTATTTGCTCTCAAGACCCTCTGTAGATAACAACTTCTCTTCGAGAATAGTTTGCAATCCATCATCTTTCAACCGGTTGAGAAGCCTGGGAGGAGGGACAACTGGTAGCACAGGAGGTGCTGGAGCTGGCACTGAACTTCCAGGTATGGAAGCTGAGGGGACTCTAGCTAAGTCAGGGCAAGATCTAGAACAGAGCTCATCCCGCCGGGATTGTAAAGCCTGGTCATCCTCAAGCTTAGATAAAGCAGCCTGGGAGTCAGCAGTCGCTGTCTCAAATGTGGGTCTCTTGCCCTTGACTTTGTCTTTCCTTCTTGGGAGGATTTGATCCCCCTTCATTGATTGTGATACCCCGTGCTCTTTTTCGGGGTGGCATGTTGATGTTGGTCCTTACCATGTCTGCAAAACATCGGGAATAAGTTAAAAAACAATTCAGGCAAAAAATCAGAAAACAGCTATAGATAGACTCGATGAACCAGTCGGCGAGTTACCAAATCCCTTTAGTGGGCTAGATCGAGTCACCTAAAGGATTGGCTCAAAAATCTTAGAAAACTTTGGCCTGTCGGTAATGGAAAGGCCTTTCGGTGAATCACCGACAGCATTCGACGATCAACAGTTAGCCCATCGTAAGTTAAAGTCCAATTTAGGGTTAGGGGTGCAGACAAAGGGCGATTCAGAAGGACTTTCGGCGAGTTGCCGAGTGCATTCGGCGACCTCAGGCTTCTCGCCGAAAGTTACAGAACAAAACTTCACATTTAGCATAAAATTAAAGGCGATATGGGGAACTTCGACGAACTGCTGAGTGGTTCGGCGAGCTCGACCCAGCTCGCCAAACGACCCAACGTGTCTACTTTCAACCCAACTTCTCAAATTCAACCCCGCAACCCCCGAAAGCAAAATCAAACATGCACTTATCAAATTAAACTAAGACCCATTACTCCCATATCCCCAAGATACTCAAACTTCTCCCAGTTTGGACAAATTTGGCCATTTGATGACTTTTACCCTTAAGAATGACGTCAACCGCTCCATCATTGGGCAAAATACGTCATTTGGCATAAATACGGGCTACTTAGACTTCACCCGACTAGACCCAACAACATGTAAGCACAACCCCACAAATTTTAACCAATTTTAAGGCACAAAATCACGGGATTTAAATAATAAAGGCATTATGTGCAATATTTTCGAATTAACACAGGCACACACATAAACAATTAAGATCAGAGGGGCCCAACACACACCACTAAGATCAAATTACTAGCAAATGAGTACAAATTACTAAAAATAAACTCGAGGTTTAGAAAACCAACCTTAGACGCCGAATAATCAAGATTGAAATGTTAGGCGGCAAAGTAATCCACTCTGACACATAATCAACGACTCAAATACGATAAGAATGTAAGAAATATAGGAAATACTTCGCGGGTGTGAGTTTTGAAAGATTAAAAGTGAGGGAAAGTGAAAGAGTTTGAAAGTTTAAACCTTTGGCCTTTAAAAACCGTCCAGTTCTCGCCCATTCGGCGACATTAGTCTTGCTCCCAACCCACTCGGCGACACGCGGAGTTGGCACTTACCTCACCGAGTTTTATAGGACCTCCAGTTATTGTGGGGGTCCAAACGGCAGACAAAGTCGTGATCGCTGACACAGTCAGCGATTCGCCAATTAGCTTCTGGGCTCACCGAGGTTTACGGACTCCAATTTAAATTTATCTTGAGTCCAACGGCGGTCCAAGTTGGGCTCGCCGACCTCTTCGGCTATGCACCGACTGGACTTTTGGCTCACCAACTTGCACTTTTCAAACACCTTTCACACTTTAACCTGCACAATCAACACATCATTATTTACCAAAGACAAAACGAAAGCAATAAAGAGTCTTGGGTTGCCTCCCAAGCAGCTACTTAGTTAACGTCGCGGCACGATGCAAGCCCCCACTTAAGTTCCATTAGTGGGGTTTGCCTTATTTTCATAAGGCAACCCCTCTTTTGGCTTTGGGTAGAGGTGGGACAGCACTTGGTCCATTTGGGACCCTAGTTGCTGAATGAGCATGGAATGAGAGGTCGTCATCTGGTTCAGCATCAAGACATTTTCTCTTATATCCTCCAACACTCTGTCGTGTTCTTCGACTTTGTAGAATGAGTAAGAGAACCTCTTCAATTTTCCCGCCCTCTTGTTTCTTTATCTTTCGACGCTCGTGAGGGGGATGTACATGTCCTTATTGTTGGACAGTACCTCCAAGTCCTTGACCTTTTGGGCCAAGATATTCAGCTGACCCAACAAAGTGACCAAGTCTTGGTCCTTTTCTTTCTCCATCTGCTCCTTGTTGGTCTTGGTCACATAATCAAGGAGTTGGGCTACTATTGCATAGGGTAGTCGTGAGAGACCCCCTGGATACATTTGGTCAACCACTCCTCTGTTTTCCGGACTAAGACCCCTATAAAAGAGATCCAATAGCATGTTATCTGAGATTCCATGCGCTGGGCATTGTAGTAGTAATGACTTAAATCTCAGCCACAAATCATTGATTGACTCACCCACTATTTTCCTGAAACTTAGGATGTTATCCCTAAGAATCATCATTCTTAAATAAGAGAGGTCCATTTGGTCACCATTGCTACAAGACATGCTCATTTATGCTTCTCTAAACAAGCACACAAAAACCAAAACTAAAAATAAGTTCAACTATGACTAACAAGAATAAAATTCAACTTAACTAAAGATTCTCAACCAACACCACTCCCCGGCAGCGGCGCCATTTTGATTTCACATATCAGGACACTTCTTCCAATACTAAGTGTCAACGATCGTTAGTCAGTAATATAATCCAACTAAGTGAGTTGAGGTCGAATCCCATAGGGAGTGGTACGTGTTTGAGAATCAAGAGCCAAGTACAAATATGTTTAAGTCAATCATAGGTAAAAACATTTATGAATAAAAGCATGGTTTCAAATTAAGGGTGACACAAGTGTCAAATATGGGGGTTTTGATTGTAATTATCAACTACAACAGCAACAAATAACACGAATAAATAAGTAAAGAGATAGGTTCTTGGGATGTGATTGGATTATGGGCTAAGGTAGACAAATGGATAATTGCAACTGATAGTAAATACCTATATATCACTGAAAAAGCTAGACTTTAGTGAGGATAATTTTTCTCTCGAACAATTTACCCCGAATCAAATTGGTTTTTCTCGAACAACAATAAGCAGCAATTAAGAACAGCCTTCGCTTTAGTCCATTCACTCTCTCGAGCTGAATGTGTGGAAAAGGGTTTAGGACTCACTCTCTCGAGCTGAATGTGTGGAAAAGGGTTTAGGACTCACTCTCTCGAGCTGAACCCATGACAACCCAATACCCACAGACTATCAAATTAGTAATCTTGATTTTAAAACCTCTCTCTCGAGCAAGCCAAAAACACGAAGGTAGAGTTGCATTTGCAACTACAACTCTTTATATTAAGCCACAAGTACTGAATGAAATCACTTTTAAACAACATTTACACTATCAATTAACAATATCCAACAGCTAAATCAACTCATAATCACACCCCAAGAATTGGGGTTTTAGCTAGACATCATAACAAGATAGAAATCATTACCAAATTATGTTTCCATCAACTGGGTAAGATTAATTTTGTCTTTACAAAGGTCACGGTTGAAGAATCTCAAAGACCCACTTCCAATTTCTCAAAAATGAAACTCTTCAAATCTTCAAAGCTAAGGAAAATATTGTCTCAAAACTCAGAGTTCTAACTCAAAAATTACTCGAATGAATGTTTAGAATAAAATTTGATACTAAACATAAAGTTTGAAAATGTATTTATAGTCGCCAAAAATATGTTGAGAAGGACCATTCGGCGTAATAAGTCGGGATCGCCGATCCACCCTTTGGTCAGTTCCATCGCCTTTTTGCTTTGGCCTTCAGCATCTTCAAGTTTTGTAACTTTGGGTGATCTAGTACTACATCGCGCAACCGTTCGATGACTCGCCGACTGCTCCTTTCTATCGCCGACTTGATTTTCTTCTTCAGGGCTTGGTACACTGGAACTTTAGGCGAGATCATGGCCATTCAGCGACTCACCCAATGGGTTCGACGATCATCAGGCTTTCTTTTCTTCGTTCTTTTAGCTGCCTTGTTCTTTTTTGCTCATTAGTGTCTATGGTTTGTTCCTCAACCCAAATACCTGAAAAATCAAGGATTTACATCCGTTATTGGCACAAAATATGCATTTGAGGACACTAAATCTATCAAAATAAATACCTAAATGAGTCCAAATCGTGGACTCATCAGCATCCCACTTTTGGACATCAGGAAATTTAGGCCAAAAGGGCCCAAAATCAATTTCTCATTTACTCTTAAATTATTGAGCAAACTACATAAATCCCACTAGTTTAGGTCCTAATTACTAGAATTCCCGATAGTTTCAAATATTACTTCCTATACCATATTTCGTCCTTTGGATACATTTATCATTACTCGCCAGATACATGTATCCGGTTGTTGTCCTTTGGATACATGTATCATTACTCGCCAGATACATGTATCCGGTGGTTGACCTTTGGATACATGTATCCTTACTCGCCATATACATGTATCCGGCGGTTTGAATATTCAAGATACATGTTTTATTAATTTTGAATTAAATGTGTGTAACTGAATTCCTTAATTAGAGGAGTAATTGAGGCTTAATTAACAACTCTAACATATCTAAAAATTCCTTAGTGTATCAACTTTGACAAATCTTCCTAAAATAACGAAATCATAAAACCAAACTAATTCTTAAATTGAAAACTTCAACTTCTTGGCATCAATTTGTTTTTTCTCTTCCTTGCGATTGTGAGTTTTTTCAACAATGGCCAATATCACCATATTACTTTCTATACCAGATTTTGTCCTTTGAATACATGCATCATTACTCGTCAGATACATGTATCCGTCGGTTTGAATATTCGAGATACATGTTAACAATATCAAATTAATTGAGGCTTAACATCTTGAATACGTGAAAAGGAAGATCCGATTTGAATAATCAAGATACATGTTTACAGTACCAAATTAATTGAGGCTTAATATCTTAAATACACGAAAAGGAAGAACTCTATACCATGGTAATAATGAAACAATAGTAACAAATCTCTATATATAATGCTGATTATCAAGATTCAATTTTAATAGTTCAAGATTCAATTTTAATAGTTGAAGATGAAAACGTGATTTAAGAGGACGAAGGAAGTGAGAGATGGTGGAGCTAAGTGGTGGAGGACGTGGGGATGGGGTGATGAGAGTTACGGTTGGGTAAGGTGATTGGCAGGGGATATGGCTGGAGAGAGAGAGAATTCAAATTGTTAAAGTAATTGGCAAGGGGATATGACTCTCTCTCGAGAAAAGAATTCAAATTGTCAATATACGATAAATTTAGATTTTTAAATATAAAGATAATTAATTAATTATATTTTTAAGGGGTTTGTATATTTGAGGAATAAGGGTCTGAAAAATATCTCAACTTTGGTCGGATTTGTTGTTGCGATACTAAACTTTCCTGAGGACTTATTACCTCCCTAGACTATTTAATACTGTATTTTAAACATATATATTTGCCCACGTGGACATAAAAAATAATGCAAAATTATAAATAGTAATGTGTCCACGTGGGCACATATATACCTTTAAAATACACTATTAAATAGTT
>JAJOOS010006168.1:0-32259 GCA_029582725.1 Solanum chiquidenum | reverse complement strand
TATCTGGAAGTCTCTGCAGATGTTTGCAATTTTTGAGGTTCAACAGAACAAGTGATTCGAGACATCCAATGGTCTCATGAAGCTCAATCAAGCTTGTACAATATCGAAGGATCAATTTCTCAAGATTGGGCAGTCCGGAGAAATCAGGTGTTCTTAGAAGATCGTAGGAATGGCTGAGATCGAAAATCTTCAGATATTTAAGGAACTGAATGACAAAAGATAGAAATGAAAACAGAATCAGACAAAACTAAGTTTCTGCTACACCTTAAAGAATGAATCACATTATTAGCCTACCTTGACTCCATGCCAAATTTTCCTCAATCTGCTACGTTGTAATTCAATCACTACAAGGCTCTCCAGAGGAAAATCAATTGGCATGTATTCTAATTGCAGCTCTGACCAGCGCAACCATCTTAATCTCTTAGGAAAAACATCAAAAGATCCTTGAAGCTCAACGTGATCGAATTGGAGCAGTCTTAACTTTTGCATTTTTTCAAACACAACAGTTTCCAGAACCAGCTCATTTGTGACTTCTTTGGCATCTGACAAATGCCATGGGGAAAAACCAAACCTTTTTTGTTTGAATTGACCTCTCTGCCGATTAGGATAGTTGAGAAAGTTCTTTGTTTTGTGTTTCTTGAAATCAATGGCAGAAAAGCTTGATCTAACTATGTCATTTTCCTTGAGCATATCCATGTCAAGGATAATGCCCTGAATTGTTTGAGTGGCCTGTTCAGATAGAAGACTGTTCAGATAGAAGAC
The DNA here is from genome assembly GCA_029582725.1 of Solanum chiquidenum. NCBI lineage: Eukaryota > Viridiplantae > Streptophyta > Magnoliopsida > Solanales > Solanaceae > Solanum > Solanum chiquidenum. The sequence goes on along the minus strand of JAJOOS010006168.1, from coordinate 31,497 downwards.
AGAAAATGATGAGTAAAGGCAAATCTCAACAAAGGATAAGCTACCAGCCATATGAGACAGAATTCCTTACAAGGTTCTGAATTAAGACATTATAGGAATCCTTGGAGCGCCATAGTCTAGAGCGTTTCCCAGGCTCCATTGGTGATTCTTGGCGAACAATGTCTCTTCCCATATCTCGAATCATTTGATGCATAATCAACCTGTTAGACTCACTAATTTTTACAAAATTTCTGTCAACGAGATTCTCTATTCCAATTACAGTGTAGAAGTTGCACCTATTGAGAATAGCTATTACTAAATCTCTGTCCTTCCCAATGAAAAAGCAAGCTAGGTGGAGAAACAAATTTTTATCATGATCATCCTCCAGAGATTCATAACTTATTGCTAATTTCTTGAGAATTTGATGATTCGGAATTGTTTCTAATTTCTGTATTGTACTTCTCCAAATATCTATGTTTCTTCCTGCTAAAGTAGCACCAAGAACTTCAAGTGCTAATGGAAGTCCTCCACAATGGATTGCTACTTGTTCTGAACACACTTCAAAACCTTTAATAGGACAATCTTGACCAAATGCATGCCAACTTAAGAGCTCAACTGATTCATCTCTATTCAAAGCTTCAAACTCGTAAAGCTTATGCACATCAAAAGGCCTAAGCAATCTCTTGTTCCTAGTCGTCACTATCACTTTACTTCCAGGGTATAACAAGTCCTTCATTTCCAGTAGAGCATCCAATTGATCACGGCTATCAACATCATCAAGAACAAGAAGGATTCTTTTACAACTTACAGCATCTCTCATCTCAGTCATTCCCTCGTCCACAGAAAACATAGGTTTCTTCTTTCTCTTGCAAATATCAGAAAGAAATTGTCTTTGAAGAGTAACTAAACCTTTATGGTGTGTTGAATTTTCTCTAATGTTGGACAAAAAGCTGCTACCATCAAACTTACTATAGTTCAAATTATACACATACTTTGCCACTGTTGTCTTGCCTATTCCACCAATGCCACAAATAACAAGAGTGTCAACATCAGTAGATCCATCCTCTAGCCATGAGTTGATCTTTTCAACACGCCGTTCTATTCCAATCAGATGAGGGCAAATATACAGGACTGGCCTGCTCAGTTTATTCTCAACCACTTTAAGGATCTTCTGTATGAATTTGGACTCATGTCTGAAATGTTTTAACAAAATGGAAAAGTAACCAACACAAAGTTATTCTGTGAGTTCGAGGAATCAAGAACTAAATCATGCAACATGAATACTGGGAACACAGACTCCTAATAGAGTGTACAGAAATTGTTATCAGAAAGACTTAAGTTAAAGACATGTTAAGTTCCTCTCTCTCTTTCTAATAAGGATTGCTACCAATCAAATACAATTTGCTCCAACTCTAACAAAGTAGATACTTTTGCTTAAAATAATCTCATAATGAAACATTTCTCTAAGTGTATTTAAAGTTAATGAACTCACCCATCAGCTTGGTTCTGTAAGACCATTCCTCCCAAATCTGCAACTTGTTTGAGTGCTTCCTTCCATTTCCTAACCTTAGCTTCTTCATGCCTATCAAATGCTTCTCCAATTCTCCCCTTTTGTTTCCTAACATCAGAAGGATCCACATGGTAAAATATTGGCAGAACTGATCTCCTTTTACTACAATTCAAGATCATTACCAACTCATCAAGACACAAACTTGAAGACACATAATCATTTGAAAAGATTATAATTGAAATCCCTGATTCTTCAACACCCTTTTGTAATTTCAATTTGATTTCTTGTCCTCCCTCGTTTCCATCGCCACCTCTTAATGTTACAAAACCTGCTCCAGCTAGAGCTTCATAGAGATGATCTGCGAAAGTATTGCCAGTATCTTTGCCTTTGAAACTCAAGAACACTTGAGACTTGAATTCACTAGCCATAGAGCAAAGCTCAAGAAACTGGAATTGAGGATCTTAGGCTAGCAAAATTCACAGCCAGAGATACTACATGGATAAGGAAAGTCAATGTTTTCAACCAAAGAAAAAAACAAGACTTGCATCACACAGCTTTGGAACTCCATTTGTTTAATAGTAGTACAATGATTGAACCTCATACTCACCTAATACATAAACATGACCCTTAAAGTAACATTGTAATTGAATTTCTTAACTTTGTACTTTTTTCTCGTAAACATGAAAATTTACAAATTGGAAAAATTATCAAAATATTCTTAATTGTTTATACAATCTTAGAACAAATCATAGTTCATAAAAAGATATCCGAATATCCTAAGAGCATCCATTAATCACATTCTTTATGTTTTTTTAGTAAATAATATAAAATATAATAACTACTTATTCTTTAATATAATCTTTTCATATGGTAATATTTCATGCTTAATATGAATTATTTTTTTGCAAAAATTAAAATAATGAGTTCTTTTTAAACAAAATGGAAACTCATGGATCAACTTTTAATTTTCTTTAAAATTATGATTTGAATTTGAAATCATCCCAAAATATTCCCACTTTATCACAAAGGAAAATAATAAACTGAAAAAGGAACATTTTGTTTGTGATTACTGAGCATAGACTACCTGGGGCAGTGGCGGAGCCACCCTATTATGAGGTCCTTCGATCCCCTTTTGACGGAAAATTATATGATTTATATATGATTAAAATAATTTTTTAGGTATATATAGTAGATGTCGAATTTTCTTCGACTACTTCGTGTGTCCATTTTTTTAGATTTTGAACCTCTTATTGAAAATTCTGGCTCCGCCACTGACCTGGGGCTGGGAGCAAGAAGGTGATTGGGAAGTCGCCACGTGGTTCTCTCAACTATACAGCAACACCGCCGGTTAACGCTCGTACCTCCGTCTCCGATCTTATCAGGGTTCTATCTCAAGAGCCCTGACTATACCCAGAAGGTAAAGCTTCAATCTTGGCTTTATTTTCTTGGTTCTTTGATGTATTTTCGAGGGATAACGATGATTTAGGGCGATATTTGACTTAAATTCATGGTGAAAGTTCTTGCTTTTGAGTGGAAAGAAGTTGTTCTTAGACTTGAAAGGATACTATGAAGTGTTTCACTTTATCAAGAACATCTTTGCTATTTTGGATACATTTATTTTAATTTGGCCTAAAAAATTGATGTTACTTCGCCAGAATCTTCTTGCTAGCATTTTGCCTTCTCTCTATTTCTATGGAGAATTTCAGCGGTTTTGGGTTGGGCAACACATTTAGAAAACAGAGAACTGATCTATATCGGCGGCCTCAAAAGGAGTCCCAGTTGAATCTGGATTGTCGTGATAATTCATCCATGTCGTCAACGCCACCATCTGATAGTTTGAGCAAAGCGTCTAGTTGTGATAATGCTGATTATGGTAATATTTCAAGAACATCTTATAGTAACCTCAGTGAAGCTGAGGCTGCCGGTGAGCTTGGTGTCGAAGGTGGGAACTCCGGAGACTCCTGTTCCCGTGATACCGAGCAAAAGGATGGTCAGATAGATATGAGTAGATTTAGTGAAGGAGACCTAACAACATCTCTGGTAGAGGATCCCAAATGCGGAACTGTGACGTGCAGTAACCATTCTGGACTGCCAGGAGTAGTATCAGATGGAGCTGAGAATGACACCAAAGTCAAGAAAGTGAAACTCAAGGTTGGTGGTGTTACAAGAACAATACACACTTCTGTTGCTGGATTCTCTTCAATAAAGTCTTCGTCCTCTTCAGATGCCCCTCAAAAATGGCAACCCAAGGTCATTATTTATTTTCCTGTTGTGATAGCTCCTTTATACACATTTGCTTTATGAAACTTTAGAAGTGCATCATACTGATTGGGGATGCACCTTGGTCTAATACTGATAGGTATTTACTAGATGCTGCCTAGAAGACTGACCTAACTGGTCTTTCTTATTCATGAACTTCTCCCTAAGTTGTCTTGAATGTACTTGTTATATTGAAAATTTTCTAGAGTTCCCGTTGCCTGTCCATCAGCAATTTTTTCTAGCTCCTTTTAGGTAGTTTTCACTTTTTCATGGATGTAATATCCAAGTTGTCAGCAATTTTTTAGCTCCTTTAAGTAGTTTTCTCCTTTTCATGGCTGTAATATCCAAATTTGCATGCTTTTTTTCCTTGATAAATGTCTAACATAAAATCACCAACTAAGTCCATAAGAATGTGACTTGTCACCTATAAGACCACTTCCTCAGCAGTCTGCGCAAAGACTTCTGTTTAGATTCCTCAAGGTACTGATGATTGATATCTTTTAGAGGCTAATTTAGGTTTTCTTCTTATATTCCACAGCAGTATACAGGTGGACATCAATCCTCTTATAGTGGAAAGGCAATTGGCTTGCGAGGTATCCCCTGGAAGGATTTTGCTAAACCTGGTTTTGGCGTTGGGAAAGTGGATTCCTCGATGGATCAGCTACCTGGGCAGATTGCCCCTTTGAAACAATTAGGAAGATATGAGGCAGCTCATAAAAGCAAGTCTCTGCTAAAAAGACATTTATCAGGTGAAACATTCGATGATGAAGACACTGAGGATGACGATGATGATGAGATCCGTTACCTGGAGAAGCTCAGGTCTTCCAAATACTCTGCTGGTTATAGTGCTGGCTATGAGGATGATGATGAAGTTGGATACAGAAAAGAGCGGAAGATATCAAGGGTGTTAAGTCAAAGTAGCAATGTCTATGGTGCAGATCTGAGCGATTACAATTTGCTTAAAGCAGTTAAAGGGATTGAGAAATCCAAATCTGAAAGAGCATCTCAGGATTCGGACTATGAAGAGGCAATGGTTTCTGATACTGAGTTAGTACCCAAGAAGAAGAAACAACTAAAGGAATTAGCTGATATCTCGGTAATTGAAAGGAGAAAAATGGCCGTGACTACTCGCCAGCAGGCACTTCAAACAGGAAAAGATATTTCTTGCAGTGCAGGCTTGAGTGCAATTGAGTTTCCTCATGGACTTCCACCTGCACCGCCTAAAAGTGAGTATTCTCTCCGTCTTCTATGGTTTACATATTTCAACTGAGGATCAGCTGATAAACTCAGCTTAATCTGGTTGCAGAACAAAAGGAGAAGCTCTCTGAAGGGGAACAGCAGTTGAAGAAAGCTGAGGCTGCGCAAAGACGCAGGATGCAAGCTGAAAAGGCTGCTCGAGAGTCAGAGGTTTATACATCTTACTCAAGTTTATGTGCTTATGTGTTTTTATTGTCCAAATAGTTTCCATACAGCTATGCATGTGGTTTAACATATATAGCTTTTCGCAGGCTGAAGCAATAAGGAAAATCCTAAGTCAAGATTCTAGTAGGAAAAAGCGAGAAGATAAAATTAAGCAGCGACAAGAGGAGTTAGCACAGGTGAGAGTACGACACAAGTAAAGAATTGAATTTTTTTAGTTTGATGTTGCCCCTCCTACTTTATAGTTTTTGGAAATTTCCCAAGAACTTGTTTTTTGGGTCGAAATCTAGCACACCTATTATCATCTGTTTTCTACTTTTACGTTTTTGTTTTTAAGTTTCTTCTTTCTTTCTTTTTCCAGTCTTCTCCCTCCCTTCTTGACCATCTATAGGAATACTTCCTTTTTGTTCATTCAGTTCTTAGTCCCACTTTCCTTGGGACACCATCCCCAGCAATGGCAAAAAGAGCTTCTTCCCTCCTTCTGCTCCCTACTCCTTTGGAAGAGTGTTGCACCGTCTGTCTTTTAAAGTGCCTATGACATCCTTAGATGAGCACTTCCAGATCATGTCTGGCCATTAGCCCATTTCCATGTAATTCTAAATCGTCAGGGTGAAGCTGCTGCTCTTTAAAGAGAGTATTTCCTGGTTGAGGAGCTAAAAGTTGCAATGTTAAATTTTCTTCTGCACTTGTACTCTTTAGTTTATACGTCACAGTTTTTCTTTTGTGCATATTTTTATGCATTCAGGAAAGAACTGCAACAGCTACTTCACTATCATCAAATGCTATCAGATGGGTTATGGGTCCTTCTGGTTCTGTCGTGATATTTCCCAATGAGATGGGACTCCCAAGCATATTTGAACCTAAGGCTTGCAGGTGATGATCTGTAGGACTTAATGCTTATTCTTGCAGTTTGGATGCTCGAGGACCTTTTTCTTCAAATCCCCCCACCCCCCACCCCACCTCCACCCTTCCCTCTTATTAAAATACTGATCACTAATTTATATAACCTGTTGATTTGGGTTTCATCTGGGTTTTCAGCTATCCACCTCCTCGCGAGAAATGTGCCGGTCCATCTTGTATGAATACATACAAATACAGAGACTCCAAATCAAAACTGCCTCTCTGCAGTCTCCAGTGCTACAATGCAATACGTGAGAAGATTCAACATCTAAGTGCTTGCTGAACAGAGTTCTCACAGCCCTGATACTGATGGGCACTTGGACTTTATTTGTAGAGATTCATGTGGTAACTGCAAAGAAATGGTTGTGTTCCATATCATCTTTGATTCTTCTCGCATAATCCAGCTGGCATAATCTATGGCTTCAGCTTAAATTGTTCATTGTACAGTTACCAATCCAGTTAGCATCATTGTGCCTATGCTCCATTTACCGATATTTCTAGTATGTGGAAAGTAGCTTCATAAAGCTACTATATATCTGATAACAGAGTTTTTTGTCCGCTCAATTGAAGGTGGGATGAATCACACATAATCTACTTTGTGCCTTCTGAGTGGAAATGCTCTGAGAATTTGGACTTGTAAGAGTGAACAAAAGTATAAGAAGAAACCTCTAGAACCAATAAGATCAGGCTGAACATGGATGGAAGTGCTGAGGGTGAACTCGACGATCCGGTGTTTGGTTACATTGTCCATAGCAAAGGTGGCGGATGTGGGTACATAGGGATAATTGGTATTCAGAACAGTCATGCTGCTGAGCTGTGGAACTCAAGGATGAAAGTTTTTGTCTAAACGTGTTGAAGTGGAATGTCTGTCTAAGCTGTAATGTTGTGCTGAATATTACTCCGTTCGATTAAGTGCCTATATTCAATATTGTCATTCTTCTGTTCTTGTTCTTGTTCCTGGGAACATGTCAAGGAACACTCAGTATATTCCAGCTGAGAAATTGAACCCCAATTCTAAAGCTGTAAACTTTGATCTTAAATTATAAATTAACATCAGTTATGGAGTTGATTTTCTGGTGCTATTGGTATGGAAAAACCATCACTTATATCATCATATTTTGGTTTATGTAGATTAAAAAAAGAGAGGAGCCTAAGTCATATACATTGGGAGACTGAAACCAACTTATGGAAAGCTGAAAATGCCATCTTAAAGTTGCTCTACTATGACCTGCAAAATCAAACATTACTGTGCTGGAGAAAATGATCTTTTATTATTTGTCCTTTATAAAGGTGGTCCAAAATCCAAATGGAGAATATCAAGTTAATAATAATGTAAGTACTTGAGTTGTTAAGGACTTGGTCTAAACATGCATGTCCAACTTAATTAGTCAATCATTAGTGATTTGTGGTCCAGGGGAATTGATGAACTGAGGAGGGTCCAAATTCAAGTAAATATAGTATAGGTATCTTTCAATTCATCTGGGTCTCTATTGGTCGGTTCGGTTTATCGGTTTTTAAATATGCTAAATCGATAACCAAACCAATAAGAAAATGATTTCAAAACAAATATATGACTTGTCCAACAATTTAACGCGAAATAAAAAAGAGGGAAATCTAATTATTCATTGAGTGCAAAAATTATGCTTAGTGTAGTAAAAGTATAGAAAATACTCACAATTCACAACCCTAGTCGTTGCCTAACCTTTGCCGTCGTCGTCCTTAGTTCTTTAGGTTTTTGACGTTGTGAACGTAAAGACTAAAATAATACTAAAACCTAAAGGGTAAATGCAGAGTTAATTAAGTAATGTTAATTGTGTAGGGTCCTTATAGTTATAGTCTAATATAGTGATTATATTAATATTTGTTGTTTGATATTTATGTATGACTAAAAATTAAAATAGTAAATTATTATATTCTTAATGGGTTATCGGTTAATCCAATAACCCAATATAAAAAATCAATACCGAATCGATAACCCAATTTTTTATTTTATAAAATCATTAAATAACCGTTAACCCAATAACCCAATAACAATAAACCAATAACACTTTTTTCGGTTCTATTTATCGGTCGATTTGGTTTTTGCACACCCCTATCTTGAAGTGTACATTTTTATTTAATAGGGTTGGCAATGGGCAGTTGAGGCCCATCTAGGTTATATATCCTCTACCTCTACATAAATTCATTTTGATCTAGTTGTTGATTAGTCGCAATCATTTAACACACGGGTGAATTTGGAATTTTCACTAAAAGAGAGTTAAAATTACTTGCTGTTAAATAATGTAATTTTTCAATGAAGTGACAACTCCGCTGCTGATTTTAAGCACCAACATTGAAATTACTACAATTGTTTAAAAACAAATGAATGAAAATTGGAACAATCACACTCACATACTATGTTTATTAAATTCAAATAAGAAGTCTCCCTCATAGGACATTGACTAGTTATTACTCTATCTAATTAATAATGTAATTTGGCTGATTGTTTTTGGAAGTGTTTTGCTAAACAAATTTATAAACAATTGTGGCATAACGTGTTATTCACACTGATGTTTAACTATTACTAAATCTTTTCAATTAATTTTTTATTAGGTAGCAAAATCAACATTTGATGTGCTGACAAAAGAAAAACTATTGTTTAACATTATTTTTCAATTAATCTTTTAACACTGTTTAATTTAGACACTTTTTTCTTTTTCCATAATCAGTGAACTTTACGCTTAATATAAAGCAAAAAGTACATAGTTAACCTAGGAGTTTAAGTGACCATATTGGATATAAAGGTTGTAACTAAAAATACTATTTATCTTTTATATATACTTTTTATAAAAAAGAAAAAGGTGTAAACATAGTACTAACAGTGACTGGATATTTCAACCAAATATATATTTTCCACCAAAAATTATAATAAGTTAAAAAGTACTTGCTCATAATTCAAAATTTTGCAGACCATCAGAATCCCTTTCCTTCAAACCTCTTTCCCACCAAGAGAATTTTTTATTTTTTTTTGGGAAGGAGGTCAATTTATTTTTTAATGTGTGAAATAGGTTAGTTTTATTCTTCGTAATGTTTTTAGGCTAAAATATAATGTCGTAATTAGTAAACTAGCTTAAAAATATATTTTTTTGACACTTCAAAACAAGCAAAACAATCAATCTTGTTGAACTATTAAAGTTTTGTATTTATATGTTTGGGACAAGTTAATTACAGTGATTCCGAACAAAAACTTATATTGAAGACTATGATGCAAACTGCATGTAATAAAAAAAATTAATTATTAATATTAATTTTTAATTAAATATTTATCACATTGTTTCTTTTTTTCAAAATTATTAAACTGTCAACTGAAATTTGAAATGACTTAGAGTTACAATAAGCAATAACTTAGGGAAAATGGTCTGAAAAGTACTCCAATTTTGGTAGAAATTGTTGTTACGATATCAAACTTTATGGAGGACCTTTTACCCCTGCACTATTTAATAGTGTATTTTAAAGGTATATATGTGCCCACGTGAACACATTACTATTTAAAATGATGCAATATTTATGATGTCCACGTAGACACATATATACCTTTAAAATACACTATTAAATAGTACAGGGGGTAAAAGGTCATTTCTAAAGTTTGGTATCATAACAGCAATTTCAACCAAATTAGAGTATTTTTCAGACCATTTTCCCAATAACTTACTAAGATGCACTTGAATTTGATTTTTTTTAAATTCCTTTATCACATCGGTCCTTAGAGTTAGTAATATAAATTCATTATAATAGAGTAAAGTGTCAAAATAAACCTATTTTTTTCAAGTTTTATATCTAAGTTATTGAAAGTGTGAGTTTCACGGATAAATTATCACTTATTAGTTTGAGAATCACATTTTAATGGTATGTGTAATACACTTTCTTTTATTTTTTTAAAAAATAATCTTGCATATGACATTCCACAAGAATAAACATTATGACAAAATTAAATAAACTATTAATATTATTGAAATTATTGAAAATGTGAGTTTAACACATAAACTATCACTTATTAGTTTGAGAATCACATCTCAATGGTATGTGTAATATACTTTCTTTTATTTTAAAAAAAATCTTGCATATGCCATTCCACATGAATAAAACATTACATACTGACGAAATTAAATAAACTATTAATATTATTTAAAAGTTAAAAATTGAAATTATCACTATCCTAAACTAATATGAAGAAACATGATTTTATTGATAAATAATGCGAGTACAATTTTATTCTTCCCTTAATTCTTTTCTTTTTAGATTCCTCCGTGATTCAAAGGCCAATGACGTATTTTTTGATAATTCGAGAACCGTTAGTGACGTATTTCTCGATAATTCGAGAACCATTAGTGACGTATTTCTCGAGCTAGGATAATTTGGACTTTATCCCCGTGAAAGAATTTGTTGATCTTCTTTAAGTATTTGATTATCAAGAAGACTGACATGTTTTGATCTCATCTTTGTGAGTATTCTATGAATTTGTAGAATGTTCGAAATGTATTTTTAAGAAAATATAATACCTTTTATATAAATATGAACTAAAATTTAGAACTAATTAAAATTAAACATATATTTATAGTGTCACAAAATTTTAATATCCACAATATCAAGATCAATTATTCTTTATCCTCTCTCATCAAAGGAGCCCAAAAAGTTTGTTGGTCCAAAGAGAAGAGTCAACAAAGACCATTGAGAAAACAGTCATATGGAGAAAAAAGGGAAGTAGTTGTTACTCCCTCTGTCCCAATTTATGTGATACATTTTGGATTTTGAGATTCAAACAAGTCTATCTTTGACCGTAAATTTTTCTTATATTTTTTAAATATTTTGAATTATCAATTATTGAGACTTATAGTACTTTTTATGTAGTTTACAAATATATAAATTTTATTTTAAAAAATTTGAAAATTTCACGAGTAAATTCTCAGTCAAACTTAAATTGTTTGACTCTCGAAAAGCAAAATATGTCATATAAATTGAGACAGAGGGAGTACTATATTTCAAAAATTTGAAAGAGTTTACTATTGAAGGGGAAAGAAAAAGGGTATATAGGGGGACCTGACCTGTTGTTGGAAGAGGCGACAGACAATAGAGAAAAAAAAGTCTCTCTTTTAACACAAATAAGTGACCTGACAATCACGTGATCTCTCTCTTTCTCTTCCACTCTACTACTCTACTAACCAGTCTTTGATTCTTGAACTGTTCTTTCCTCTTTTTAAGACTTCTTCCTTAAAATTCACGCGCATACTTTGTTGTTGTCTGGTTTCTTGAAATTGATTTTTTTTCATTTTTCTAACAAAGTTGAAAGAGTTGTTGAAACCCCTTTTTACTTCCAAGATCTCCTTCTGTAGTTGAAGGTATGTTGATTTTACTTTTTTTTACTAGTTTTTGCTGTGTATATTGTTCTTGTAATTCTTCCTATTCTTGGGTTATTGATTGTTTTGGAGTTTTGGTGTTATTTTTCTTGGGATTCTTGGGTTATTTTTTTTTAAAAATGTTCAATTCTTGTTTTTGTAAGGATGATTAATGCTTCTCTGTCTTGTCATTTGGTTTTCACGCTTTTGGCCTCTGTTTATCAGAAGTCTTTTTTTACTTTTGTTACCGTTTCTTGTTGGTTGATCGATCTCTCTCTACTGCATTTTGATTTTGGCTTGAGTTTTGAGTTGGTTGTGTTGTGTATGTTGCTATTCTTCCTGTTCTTGGGTTATTTTTGATTCTTGGTGTTATTTTTCTTGGAATTCTCGGTGTTTTTTTCTTGGGATTCTTGGGTTTTTTTCTTTTAATTGTTCAATTCTTATTTTTGTAAGGTTGATTAATGCTTCTCTATCTTGTCACTAAGGTTGTGTATGTTTGCTATTCTTGGTTGGGTTCTTTTGTTCTACTTGTTATCACTGAGAAATTTTACTTGTTTATTCTGAAAATTGAAGGAAAATGGGATTTATTTCACGGAAGTTATTCCCAGCATGTGGGAACATGTGCATTTGCTGTCCTGCTATGAGGTCTCGATCTCGACAACCCGTTAAGCGTTACAAGAAATTGCTAGCTGAAATCTTCCCTAAATCACCAGTAAGTACATTGATTTCAGTTTTCTTGAGGTCTTACTAATACTCCACTTTCACTTGTCCACTTTGAACTTTCCATGCTCATTCAGAAATAATAATTAATATGAATTGTTTACCTTAATACCCATGTTAATCGATGTATTTTCTTAGGTGATTTAGGGAATTAAGTAATGCTAAACGTAAAACATGGAAAAAGATATCTGTCTTTTTGTTGATATGATAAAAGTGATATGTAAAAGTGAATGGAGGGAGTAACTGCCTTGTTATGCTTGAGAAGAAAAGATATAAAGAGTAGCCACAGTCAATCCATGAATCTGCTTTGTTGGTACTTGTGATAGAAACATTCAATTACTCTGCAACTTGTGAATGCAGGATGGGTCGCCTAATGAAAGGAAAATAGTGAAATTATGTGAATATGCAGCGAAAAACCCTTTCAGAATCCCGAAGGTATTGGCTTTCTTCACTGCCTGTGGATGTAAACCCTTTCAGTAAAATTTGCATCCTTTAAACATGTGGCTTTTCTTGATCAGATCGCAAAGTATCTTGAAGAACGATGCTACAAAGAGCTGCGAAGCGAGCACATCAAGTTTATCAATGTTATTGCTGAGGTGTACAATAAGTTGCTTTGCATGTGCAAAGAGCAAATGTGAGTTATTATTTTCAATATTTATAACTATCTCAGTGAAGTATAAGAGTTTAAACCCCAAGATTATTCTCTTGTAGTATTTTCCTGAATATGATAGAATGGAACTTAGTTCTTTCTTCTTTTTCATCCAACCTTACTAAGTTTTTGATTTCCCACAATTATTCTTTAATTTCTCTAGGCACTTTATCAGTTTAAGTATCAGAATAAATAATTTAAAACATCTTCAAATTAATTGAGCTTTTCTTACCATCAAGCTGCTGCATGTAATCAATGATTGCAGGTTTACATAATACATACATCTCATTAGTCCTATATTATACCGACCTTTGATATACTATCCCTTCGTTAAGTCTGTATTGCAATTGATACACTTACTGGTAGACTGATTCTGTAATATAATGCGTTAGATCTCATTGTTTGGCGCAAAACCTGTGCTAGGTAACTCAGAGATCATTATATTTTGTAAAATGATATCACGTGGGAGTAAGCCTCCACTTAATCTTCTAGGGGTTTAATCTATTACCGATTTGTGTATCTGCAGGGCATACTTTGCTGCTAGTCTATTAGACATGGTTGTCGAACTGCTGGATGACTCTAAGAAAGATGCTGTCAGGATTACTGGTTGCCAGACCCTGACCAGATTTATTTATAGTCAGGTGATTAATGAAAATATTGAGGAATGTAGCTTTGTATAATGTCAAATTCTCTATCGGGGTATCAATTTGGGTGTGTAATGAGTAGTTTATTAATCTAAAAATGTAACATAATTACATAAATACCTTCATTGAGGTGTAAAAGAAAAGTTGTTGAATGTCTAATTACGTATTCTTCATACTATGCTGTTCTGGTTGATTAAAAAAGCTTTGCTGATTAATTCACCTTAAAATCTTCTATTGGTTCCAAAAGAGGTACTCAGTATTCAATATTCATCTCTGAGCAACCCCAAATAAATATAGGGGAGGTTAAGCTAGTGTAGCTTTTGCTAGATGAACCCCTACTGCAAAACTACGTTATTTTGGTAGTCAAAACTTTTGTTATTGAAGCTCAAGTGTGTTACAATATGCTTGAGTTCTTCCTCTTACTTGTATATATGAGCATGCCACTTTAGTTATACAGTGTAAAGTGTCACTTCTTATGATCTTATTTATGTTATTTGAGATGACTATCTTGCCCATGCATGTTAATAGAATTTTTATTCCCCAAGAATCTTGAATGTATAATTACTGCTTCCTAGTTATGGTAAACCCAGAGTCATTTTGCACTAGCTGAAGATTGACATTAGTTTCTTTTATTTGTAAAATTACTTACCATCTTATTTTGGAAGCAGGTAGATGGAACATACACATATAACATAGAAACTTTGGTTCCCAAAGTATGTTCATTGGCACGGGAAACTGGTGAAGAACATGAAAAACGCAGCTTGAAGGCATCAAGTTTGCAATGTCTCTCTGCCATGGTATTGTGAAATTACTTCTATGGTTTGGTCAAAAGCCATTGTTTTAACAATGCTTGCTTTATATTTGGCAGCAATTCTCCTCATACAAGTTTGCTGAATGTTGTTCAGTTGGACCTGAGTAATTGAATCCACCTTTGCAGGTTTGGTTCATGGCTGAGTTCTCTCATATATTTGTTGATTTTGATGAGGTTAGTAGAGTGATCTCTTTCTCTCTCTCTCGTACAAGATGTTCTAGTTCCTAAGTATTGTCTCCTTTTTTTGAAAATGTTACATACTCTTCATTTGCCAGAACATATTTCTTGAGTCTTTATTGTGAGATTTGATATGAAGGTTTTCTGAAATAGACAGTGATATGTTGTGGATAGTAATGTATATCTTGTTTCCCATCTTGGGTGAGTTCCTAAGAGTCTCTATCTTTTGGTTGTTTGCATTTATTGCTGATCTAATACATAAGTTATTCATGGTCATTGGCTTTCAAGTGAAAAATTACACCAGTAAATGAACTGAAATGTTCAGGAACAAACTCAGCAAAAACAAGATCTGTTTGTTTGTTAAACAAGATGAGCTCGAGCTAATTGTATAGCTCAATATTAAATGATCTGAGTTCAGTATCACCTCTTTCCTATTTTTCTTTGTGAATATGAAAGGTCTCCAATTCTTTCAGGGACATAATCTGTTTTCTCTCTGTCTTCGCATGGGGTTTTTACTTCCCCAAGTCCAAGTGCAAGCATCTGGAAATCTGCTTGGGTTGGCTCATTTACAGCTCTAGGAAAAAATGCATTGTCTTATTTTCTCATTCTAGTTGGTTAATCTAGATTTGCTGACGAGGAATTATCCATGTATGGATGATTTCTTCTCAGAATGGTTATCTTTTGTTAACAAATGATAATAACTAGCCATCATTGAAGTTCATCATCTTGTGCAGATTGTTCATGTGACACTGGATAACTATGAGCCTGAAGTGCATAATGAAGACTTTGAACGAGGGGAGGCACACCACAATTGGGTGGATGAAGTTGTTAGATCTGAAGGAAGAGCTGTTGGTAGTGAATATGGTCCTTGTCAAATTAGACCCAGACCTAATAAGAAAGATCCTTCTTCATTAACAAGGTTTGTGCCGCTAAATCCACTAAAAATTTGTCTTTCTTACCATATGATCACGACTGCTGCTAATGGGTTGATATCTATTTTAATCACTTTGTCTACCTACTTTTTTATCTTTCTGCCTCAAATTGTTTACACAGAGAAGAAATCGAAACACCAAAGGTATGGGCTCAAATTTGTCTTGAAAGGATGGCTGACCTGGCCGAAGAGAGCAGTACAATGCGCAGGGTGTTAGAGCCAATGTTTGTCCATTTTGACCATGGGAGGCACTGGGTTTCTCCACAGGGATTGGCTGTGATGGTTCTCTCCGATATGATTTACTTTGTTGAAAGTTCAGGTAATCTGCTAATATACTGCTTCTTGAACCTTGGTGTCATTATCCCTAGTGTACTGATGTGCCTGCATTGGACAACTTTTCCTCTATCCTTGTCTTCATAGTGGATTTCTTGGTACATCTGTTCATCAGTGTACAGTTTCATAACCAGATGTCACTTGTGAAGCAGGTGTCTTGATGGGTTTCCCACTGCATTTCTGCCCAGTATTATTTCTTCTTCATAGATAATCCTTTTGCATGTAGAAAAAGTTACTAGACTTGCTTTTTCCGCGTTGAGTTCTGGAGAAGAAGGTAAATAACAAAACACACTGCAAAGTATATTGCTTAAACTGGTGGGTCAATGACTGGTATCTGTTATATCACCATCTAACACTGTAAAGTATATTGCTTAAACACTGTTTTCCTAGAAGTCATCATAATTCTATACATTGATGGCACAAATATTGGAATAGACTTGATGACATCTAAATGTTCTTCATTCTTGTGGATTCTCAGGGAATCAACAGTTGATTTTAACCGGTGTAATTCGTCATTTAGACCACAAGAATGTGGCACATGATCCTCAAATGAAGTCTTGTGTCATCCAAACTGCTACTGCTTTGGCTCGACTCATTAGATTGGAAGCTAGTCTCTCAGATGTACGATTTGTCGGTGACTTGTGCAGACATTTGCGTAAGAGCCTTCAAGCAACTGTCGAATCAGTTCAAGAGCAAGAGCTTAACTTCAATCTTGCACTTCAAACATCCATCCAAGAATGCTTCCTAGAAACTGCTAAAGGGGTAATTTATGTTAGTTAATGAATGGTTTTGATAGGCTATTTCTGATATTAACAGATTTTCCCCTTAGATTGTTGATGCACGACCACTGTTTGATATGATGGCAATGATGCTGGAGAAGTTGCCCTCTCTTAAAGTGGTTGCCAGAGCTACAATGGGATCCTTGATCATTCTTGCTCATATGATCTCATTAGCATCTGTTGTTTCACGATGTCAGCAGGTAAGTAACTGCCTGCGTTGTCATCCATGTTGGGTCCTCTTACATTGCCAGCTAGCTTGTTTGCCATAAAGTATGTTTTCTCCATTTGAGCTTTAGGCTTCTCACACGTTTATTGTCTGTTTTGAGTAATCATGTCTGAGGTTAATGAATAAAATCGTCACAGAATGTTGGATGTGAATTGTTCTTTTTATGTATTCTAATGGAAATGGATATATTTTCTGCCGTACATGATTTCTTATCTATTTATGGTAACTGGCAAGTAATATCAATTGGAAAAATGAAATTTTCTTGTTGAGTTGAAGTATGTGTTCATCTTCTCTGTCATTTGCGTTTCAACAAGATTATTTTATATTTCATTATCTTTTAATTCTTTTAGGTGTTCCCTGAGGAGCTGTTTGTTCAGCTACTGAAAGTGACATTGCATCCAGACGTTGAAATACGGATTGGAGGACACCACATCTTTTCTGTCCTCCTAATCCCAAGTTCTAACCATATTAGACATGACATAGCCAACCACACAAGGAGATGGAATGCAAACGGCACATCTACATTTGTGTCAATTACTTCGTTACTTGATAAGCTTCGAAAGGAAAAGGATGGAATTAAGTTGAAGGAAGGACATGTTATTCAAGATGATTTGAAGGAGAGAGACAATGCTGATGAGGAATACAAGCAGGGTTGGGCCCTAAACAATTCACCGAAGTTTCAAAAATTTAGTTCTATGATTGATTGTACTGCCGTATCAGTTGGTAGCTTGAATGAGGGTGTAAGAACATTACTGATTTAACTGATATCACTTTCTTATTCTAGTTTTTTTTGTCTCTCTTTTTTGCATTTTCACTAATTTCTGGCTCCACTGAAGGATGCTTTTTACTTGATGCAGGAACCATACATTCTGAAGCTAAACAAGGATCAAATTGTCCAGTTGCTGTCAGCCCTCTGGCTACAAGCCAACATGCCAGATAATTTACCTGCAAATGTTGAAGCTATAGTTCAGTCATTTTGCTTGACACTTATTTCTTCACGTGTTAAGGTGAGCATTCAGGTTATTCACATTGTGATGCTAAAAACCCAAAAAAAAAAAACTAAACAAAAAGTCAGAGTGAACACAATTCCATGCAAGGTTTAAGTGCTTTCTCTAAGCATCTTTGTATCTAATCTATGCTCATGGTTGTCATTTTTCTGTTGTTGCAGAAAATCAACAATAACTTACTGATACGCTTTTGTCAGCTTCCTCTATCACTTATGAAGTTATCCCTAGACCCTAATAATGGTAAGGAACTGTATTTTTTGCAACTAATAATGAACTCATGGTTATCTGCTAAAAGTGAATTACAATTACCTTGTGTCTTCTTTCAGGATTGTTTCCTCCAGCATACCAGCGTTCGCTTCTTGTGTTATCAGCTGCTATGTTAGCATTTTTGGCGAAGATTTATCAGATAACTGACCTAAGTATTATACTTGAAACATTGCGGGATTTTGGTGTGAGTACTCCCTAGGATAAACTTTCATTGATTTCATTTCAAAGTCATGACTACATTTTCTGTTACGAAGAATTAATGCAACAAGGTTGTTTTATCTTGCTTTTTTCACTAAAAAGAATCTTAATTGATAAGATATTTGCAACATTATGGAAATAGAAAAGACTATTTTTCTGTTGTTGAACAAGTTGTGATTGCTACATTATGGAAACAGAACTGTTTTTCTGTTGTTGGACAAGCTCTGATTGCAACATTATGGAAATGGAAGAAACTATTTTTCTGTTGAACAAGTTATGATTGCAATTTTATGGAAGTAAAAGTTTTACTATTGTTGAACAAGTTAGAAACGACATTTCATCTCTACTACCATGTTTGTTTAACAAATTTGTTATGACATATTTTGTTTGTAATTGCTGTTAAAATCCCCTCCATGTTCAGGTTGATCCTTTTCTGGGTATCAATGATGGTTATCAAGTGTACCTGAAACCTCACGTAGATGTGAGAAAATATGGTTCTGCAGCAGATAACGAAGCAGCTGTATCATCACTATCAGAATTGCGGAACAAAATTCAAGAGTGTCATGAGATAATAAAGGACATCTTAGTTAAAACTTTGTCTAGCATTGCAGAGGTACTAGTTGTCTTGAAAATTCAATGTATACTTTGTTATTTCTTAACGTAACTCTGGCTCTCCCCTACCGCCAAGAAAAAAAAGGAAAATAATCGCAAATGGACTTTTTTTTGTCCCTGGTCCTGCCTATTCGTGCTTACTTATTCTTTTGGGGTGTGCCTTAGGTTGAGGCAGATCACATATTCAAGCAGCTGTCGGAGGATTTCACACCTGATGATACTTTCATCTTTTATCTAAAATCAATGGTTGGCATGGATCACGTCCAAATAGGATCACACTCCAGAGATTCACCTTCGTTTGATGAGGTTTGCTCACCAAGCATTCACATGATTCTTTGTGGCGTGACATAGATGCTGGTTTAGTGGCACTTTCCTTTTACTCCCTCCGTTTCATTCTACTTATCCCATGTTGACTTGACACTCCCTTTGAGAAAATATTTATTAGGGGTTTATCTTACTAAATTAACCTTATTAATTATGCTTTGGAAATCTAAATTTGACTACTAGCGTTTACTGTAGTTATTTAATGATAAGGGTAATATTGGAAGAAATAATATTTTTTTCTTGATTTGTTAAAATAGACAAGTAAAAAGAAAAAAAAATCTATTTTAGTACTAAGGGCCAAGTAATTTGAAACGGAGGGAGTGGCATGTCCTTAAAAGAGAATGCCATCTTTTGTTTTTACCCTTAGTGAGATTATTTATAGCCACATAAATGTCTGGCTTGTTTAAGACATGAGTTTCAGTAGTCTTTTCTTTTTTTAACTATGTGCCCAGTCAACTAGGCCCTATAAAATGGGATGGAGGAAGTACCAAGCAAATCTGTCCCTATCATTCCCTAGTTTAATGCCAGTGTCTGCTAACAGCTTCCTTATTGTTAATACATGCTCTCATATTCCTGAATCACAACTTCTTTATACGTTTGTTGTTTACTGGTGCAGGAATGTTATCCAAATTCGTTTGTAGAGGATGACAAAGTAAGTGAATCATCGATTGCTGACATCACCAGATTCGTTCCCAGAATTCCTATGTCTCCATCTCCTTCGATGTCTCATGTTGTGAGCATTGGACAGCTTCTTGAATCGGTAATCTTCCCCATAACCCCCTTATATGTGTCCATCCACATGCATCTGTCTATTTGCCTTGTGTGCCCTTAGAGATGAGCTTGCTTGTAGAAGGATAATATAGTCAAGGCAAAATAGTTCGTTAGTTATAAACAAGATATAAGGAGGTGTGTCTAATAGTTGATTTGCCTGTTTGATCCGACTATCGCCACATTATTAATGAGAGTGTAAATCCTTTTAAAGAAAAGGAAACATCTTTCATGTACTCAATTACAGATGTAAAAGCAAAGTTTTTCTGAGTGTCAAGTCTCTCTCATCTGAAAGTGTGTTAAGATGATGTGAGTTAAATCTGCAAAATGAGAAATGTGAGTTGGATTTGAAACAAGATTTTTAAATTTCTGCTTAGTTATGTACCGTCAGTTATATTTGCAAGCTGGTCCTGCATTCAAGTTTGTCTACAAAGTTAGCTTCATATTTGCATCTCCTGTCAAGTTAATTAAATGGATTACATCATCTAATATTATTCCTAGGTCCTTCGCCTACTTTTTCTCCGAAAACGGTTTTCACACGTTCTTCCTTGTTAAACAAGGGCAACATCCGCTCCCTGATTGGTATCTTTAATCTATGACCACTACAGGTGTTTGACATGAGCATGATATAGTTAGGTTTTAGTAAAAATTGAAGCTAGAAACGGATAAAACTGCACCGATGATATGAACAAAGTACAAGTGTTCATAGTTTTGGTTGGTCCAATGTATGAAAAGCAGACAAATCACTAACTTAATGATCTTTTACGGTATTTGAAAGAAACAAGTCAATCAAATAGCATTCTTCTTATTGTTCCTTAAGTTGGTTTCTTTTCTCAGGCACTCGAGGTGGCTGGTCAAGTAGCTGGTTCATCTGTTTCAACTTCACCACTTCCATATGACACCATCACTAGTCAATGCGAATCTCTTGGCACAGACTCGAGAAAGAAACTCTCTAATTGGTTAGCTCATGAAAATCATTGTTCAGAAGCAGCTGGTATGGTGTATCCTGCCTTCCCCGCAAATGGGCCATCTGCACTTGCTAAGGTGATCTTGTGTTAATTGTCTCCTAACTAGATCTTCATGTGTGTTCTTATTTTGAATCCCTCGACTGAGAAAGTTTGAGCACAATTGTAATCTCAGATGATTTAATTTCTCTCTGTTTCCGGTGTAGAAGTTGCTTTTGTTCTTTTTTTCGAGTCTTTAATTATGCCCCTTACTATGTCATCAGTGTACAAGTCTAGACTTGTTGCGTACTTGCATTTGATATTGATATCCATATGGTATGTTTTAACGTCTGTAACTTGTGTTTGGTGCAGATACTTAAAGAAGATGGACCTGCTAAAGGACCTCCGTTATCAAATGAATCATGGCTAGCACTGAGGCTACCTCCTGCAAGTCCTTTTGATAACTTCCTCAGAGCTGCTAGAGGTTAGATCGATGCACGCAATGCAACTGCACCTTATTTGTAAATGACATCACATTGAGCTAGTGATCGACTAGTAGGTTTAGCTAACCCTTTTGCTTTAAATTCCAACTCTGGAGCTGTCATGCCCCAACTTATCAAGTGTTTGTATTACTAAGGTGTATGTTTGTTGTAAATCTCAGTATTACTAAGCTGTATTTAATTCTAACTTATGTTAGTCGTATGTATCTAGGCTTGCTTTACAACTCCAGCTCCTCTGATCATTTCAAATCTGTCTCTTTACAATTTGGATGGAGTTTTAATTTAGATGAAATTTTCTTATGTTTTCTTTTTTGTTTCCCACCTGATGTTCGGTACCTACCTTGGAGTCCGACTAAAACTAGATTTGCGCTGGAAAGTCCCACATTAGGGGTAATGTGTTCCCTAACAAAGGCGACTGCCATAGGGACTTGAACTTGAGACCTCAGGCACTTTCAAGTACTATCTTCAAACCTTCATTTCATGATCCACTAACTTTTGGTGTGATATAGCAATACTAATGTGATTCTTATGAGATCAAATTAAAAAAAAGTGACTTATTTCAGCATTTTGAATAATTTTGTGAATTTTCTTTAGTGACTATATCAGAAACTAACTCCAATTTATAATGTTTGATAGAGTCATATATATGTATATTGACATGTGACATTTAAATGTCATATATAACTGTATGTAACATTACTTTTTGTACTTTTTATATTGTAAATGAAAAGAAAATACTTGTTTAATTGAAAATCTCAATTGATTTTCTTATTTCATTAATTATAATCTGAAAAGGCAAACATCAATAGTAGCCTTTCCTTGAAAAATTATGAAAACACCATCAATAGACAGTTGTATCTATAATCTATAATATAATAACAGAGTATTCCCCCGGCCTCTTCACTTATTCTCCATTTTGGTTGCTAAACTTCAATTTTATTTTAAAATCTAAAAGCTTTTATGTCCACATTCATAAACAAAGTTTAAAAATTTAAATCTCAAAATTTCAAATGTGTCACATAAATTGAAATAAAAGTAAATAATGGTCACCTAATAATGAGTCATTATATAAAATAAATATAAACATTAAAACATGTTTAGTATGAGCATATATATAATTATTTTAAATTGCCAACCATAGAATAACAATTCCTTGAAAGAAATCATTATAGCAAGTGCTACCATTAGTACTATTTGCCTATGTGATATTTTTTTTAATATATATATATATATATTATCATGAATAAAATAAGCTGCCATCAGTTTCATGCCATACGCGTACTCCCAAGTAATTATCAAGACACTCTTTTTTGACTCTGACAAACAAATTCTCTATATAAGTTTCCTGTTAATTGGTAAACAAGTAGAATATATTTTAGGACAATTAATTCATTAATGAAAATCATGAAATCGTTCTCTCATATTTTTCTGCTATTAAGTACTTTAGTTATTTTTAGAGGTGTGAAAGCAGATCTACAACAATCATACAACGTGAGTAGTATAATTCCGGCATTATTTGTGTTCGGAGACTCCATAGTTGATACTGGCAACAACAACTACTTTGTCACGTTAGCCAAGGGGAATATTCCACAAAATGGAAAGAACTTCATGGGAGGAATGGCTACTGGAAGATTTTCTGATGGAAAAATTCCCTCTGATATTTTAGGTTCGTATTGTTATATTACATGATTTTAATATTGAAAATCTCAGTACTTCAGTTAGTTGATTACTTAATTAAATTTGGATTCGATTCTCATATTTGTTAATTATAGTGGAACAATTGGGAATAAAAGAGTTGTTGCCTCCATATCTTGATCCAAAACTACAAGCTAAGGATCTCATAACAGGAGTCACATTTGCTTCATCAGGTTCAGGATATGATCCAAAAACTAATGCTTTATTGGTATATATTTTCTTTTCTTCCTTTTTTTGTTCAATTTTTTAAAAAAAATATATTTTTGATTATTAATGATTTATTTTTTTTAATGATGAAAATACAGTCAGTTCTATCAATTCCAAAACAACTAGAGTTATTCAAAGAATATATTGGAAAGCTTAAAGCTATTGTTGGAGAAGCAAAAACCTTAGAAATTGTGAGCAATAGCCTTTTTATAGTACTCTCTGGCCATAATGACATTCAACTAAATCCAGCTTCTATTTTAAACCCATCATACAATGAGCTCTTGGTCAAGTTTGCTTCTAATTTTGTGCAGGTACTTATTTTAATTTGCATACACTAATGTACTTTTTTTTTTTTTTAATTAATTATATCTAATTGTCTAATTTAATTTTGTTATTGTTTGATAGGAGTTGTACAAATTGGGGGCACGTAAGATTGGTGTCTTTGGTGTATTGCCAATAGGATGTATGCCACTTCATAGAAATACTAGAGGAGGACTTCAAAAAAATTGCGTAGATTCTCTTAATGAAAAAGCATACTCGTTCAACAATAAGCTCTCTACTGAGATAAACTCTCTTACTAACAAATTTTCTGACGCTAAAATGGTCTATATTGACTTTTATGATTTCACGTTTGATCTAATCAATAACCCTACGAAATATGGTAAGTATTGTTGTTCATATGATATACTTACTTTAATTTACGTGATGCAATTTGACTGATCAAAAATTTGTTGTGACAGGGTACAAGATTACAAAAAATGGATGTTGTGCTTTACTTGGGAAAATAGAATTGTTAGCAGCTTGTCCTATTGCATGTTCAAAAGATTATGAATATGTATTTTGGGATGGTTTTCACCTTACAGAGAAAGACTATAGACTTTTAGTCAATCAAGTTCTCCAGCAACATCTTCAAACATTCATCACACATGACCAAATGATATATTCAATATAATCAACTTATTAATCCTTTTTGAAAAAAAAGTAGTTCATTTTTGTATTGTATTTCCTTGTTAAAATATATAGTTTAATTTATCAAAGATCTTTGTGATTCATTTGTTCCTATAAGGGGTGAGCTTGCTTTGATTTTGGACATTTCATCTAATAAGTTTGTATGGTTCCGAAAAGTATAGTTTAATTAAACAATTTTTTATATTATTTATCTATGAAATAAATAACTACATATGCTAACTAACATCATGGAGAATACTCGCTAGTCTATAGAAAAAATATATTTTAACTTGAATGATAAGAATTCAATAATGTTAAAGTATTTTTATTTACTTGTCTAATAAAACCGATATGTTTGATAATTTTTTTGAGATTTTATGTGTAAAATTAATTGAAGAGAGCCAAACACACCCTTAAACTATTCAAAAAATATGTCAATTTTACCCCCTTATTACGAAAGAAGTATACTTGATGAAGTTTATGTCGTTCATTTTAGATGAAGCTCAAATTTATGTTTAGTTTTGGAAAAAGGCATAGATTCCCTCTTCAACTTGTCTCGAAAAGTCAATTACACGCTCAAACTATTATGACGATCTATTACACACATTTACTATTAAAAGTGAATTTATTTACCCCTGGGACGTGTAACACCACACTCACAATATGTGGTGTATTACACGCGCTGCCACATCAGTGCCGTGTCAGAAATTAAAAAAATTATATTCTTTTTTATTTTTAATTAACTTTTCTTTTGTTAACTATATTTTACACTAATTAATCTCTCATTAATTATTAAAATTCTCTAATAATTATATTTTCTTCATAGCAAAATTATAAAGAAAAAAATTTCAACAATGACCGCCAAGAACACTAATCGAAATCTGAAGTTGATTCATGGAGTGAGAAATTCTCTCATTCACTCAAAAAAGCCCATCATAGATGCAGCGGTTAAGAAACCTCTAACATTATATCCCACCGATGACATTAAGAAACCGTTTGTTAACAAACACAAATCAAAACTCACTAAATTTAGATTGATGATAAGTAATTTGCTAAACAAGTTGAGTAGTATTAAGTCGAAGAAGGAAGAAGGAGAGATTTTTTTTGCTTAAAGAAAGAGAAGAAAAATGTGGTTCCTCAAGAGGGTGAGGGTGAGGGTGAAGAAGAAGAGGAGGGTGAATTGTGAAGAAGAAGAGATGTGTAGGGTGGGTGGGGTTTAATTGAATTTTGACTTTTTTTCTACTTTAATAAATCTGACGCGCCTATTTTTATTTTTTAAAAATTATTTTGCCCCATCAATTTTAGGGGGTAAATACATTTACTTTTAAGTAGTAAATGTGTGTAATAGGTCGTCATAATAGTTTAAGCGTGTAATTAACTTTTCGGAACAAGTTTAGGGAGAAATTTATGCCTTTTCCCTAAAATCAATTGAAAAAATGTACTCAGCTTCACCTTTGTACATACATACTCAATATTTTATTAAAGAAAATCTCTAAATTGTTGGGCGTAATATTTTTAAATTAATTTTTTTTATATAATCTTTTCAACCATCGGAACCTAATGTATAAATATTTCAAGACTTACGTATTGTTGCAAGTCAATTTACTTGATGATGCAAAAAATATATAAACTAACAACACACAAAATTTAAATTTCGAGAATGAAAGATTCATTTCCTATCCATATCCTTATTCTTTTTAGGTACCTTTGATGTTCTCGTCGTGGTTAAGACATGACCAAATTTAAAAAAATAATCTTATTGGTTCAATCAGTTTCTTAACAAAAATAGATTGAAGGATGATTCTTGCTATTTTTTGGATAATATAAGGATGTCTTTTGCTCACTTAGATAATATAAGGATGTACATTAGATTTAAATCATAGTTAATGGATGATTTTAGCCAAAAACTCTTTGTCATAAAGCAAAAACAAACAAACTATTAGACGTAAAATCAAGAAGAAATTTTAAAAATTCTATTTTTCTCCAAAAGATCGAGAACTTTAGTAACTCCTAATTATTAAAAAAACTTTATTTAATACAAAAAATAAAAATAAAATTACGTATATTATTTTTAGAAACTATAAATTTGATAAGATTCTGAAGTTGAGTTACTTTCGTTTAGTTTAATTTTTTGGATTTTTGTCCGTATAATAAATTAAAAATACTGAATAATAAGTACTAATTGAATTATAGAAACATCTAATGACTATTTCTATTTGGTGACGGCGTACGTTAATTGGATGTATGCTAAGTTGCGCTGAGAGCGCCGTTCTATATCTTTCCAAGCTCGTCGTTCTCGTTATTTGTTTACTCCAACACTCAACTCTTTAAATTGCCCCAAAAACCTATCTTTTCCTCTTCATCTACTCCAAACTCCAAAAAAAATAATCCAAGAAAAACAAATGGCTCATTCTTGCATAGCCACAACTTCCTCTCTCTCTAAATTCAATTCCTCAATTTTTCCGTCTGATTCTTGCAATCTTTCTCCCATATCTCTACAATTTAAACGTCTTTCCTTGAGGTACTGAAATGGGTTTGTATCTTTTTACTTGTATATGTCGCTAATACTGAGTATTTCCCCTAAAGTTTTGATTTTTTGTGTTTTGGGTAATTACCCAGGAATGGGAAAGTGAAGAATAGGGGAAATAGCACTGTCAAGGCTGTGTATTCTGGAGCTGACTGGGATTTAGCAAAGGCTTCACGTTCTTCAGGAATTTGGTCTATCAGGTTCTTTTTCTTTTTCTTCCCCCCACCCCCAAACCCAATCTTTAAGGGTCTTGGTTGAATTTCTTGGTAAATCTTGAATTTTTTCCCATGTTTTGTTAGCAAGAAATTGTCTAATTTCAGAGGGGGAGGATACTTTTATTGGTTGTTATTGTTAGCAAGAAATTGTCTAAATCTTCAAACTTTTTCCATGTTTCTTATGGTTGATGAGTGGATAAGGGGGAGTAGGAATAGAATATCTTGGGGTTAGGCCCAAATTTGGCTAACCAAGTTTAGACACTGATAAGACGATGTTAATTTGACTTAACGGGTAGTACAATATTAGTAGTAGAACAACAACATATCCAATGTAATCCCGGGGTCGCGTAGGGTAGTGTGTACGCTGACCTTACCCCTACCCCTACCGTGGAATGTATAGAGTTTGTTTCAGATAGACGTAGTAGTACAATATTAGTAGTAGAAAAAGGGAGCATTATTGATATCAAAAACATCACGTAGAAGCACAAAATTGAATAGTGAAATAAATTTTGAATTCTTGAAAGTCATGAAGGTTGCTTGTTAAAAAAAAGTATATAATAGGATTGTTAGTGGTGTCAAACATTTTGCGATACCCCATATGGCAAAGTTCATATCAATTGAGACAGAGGAAGTACTACTTTAATCTGTATTTTCATTTGTCTTCTTAAAAAGAATCTTGTAAGTTACCTGAAAAGTAGATAGAAGGGTGTTTTCTTAGGTCATTTTATGGGATATTTACAAGGAGTAAATGATCCAGTTTTTATGGACTTGTGGAACACAAAAGTTGTAAGAATTCATTGTTGATGACTTAGTTGCTTTGCCATCTTATCTGTTATGTCTTATGCTTTTTCCTTGTTATTGGGTTTTGCAGAGATGACGTGCAAATACCATCATCACCTTATTTTCCTACATATGCCGCCCAAGGTCAAGGACCACCGCCGATGGTACAAGAGCGATTTCAGAGTGTGATCAGCCAGCTCTTTCAATATGTAAGAATTTGTTTCTTATGGTAGATTTAACATTCATCACAACGTCACAATGTACTTGCTAAAATTTTAATTTCTGTATTATTATTATTATTATTATCATCTTGTAGAGGATCATACGATGTGGTGGAGCAGTTGATGATGATATGGCTAATGTCATAGTTGCTCAGCTTCTTTATCTTGATGCTGTTGATCCCACAAAGGTATATTTTCAAGAGTGCACTTGTTTTCATCGGATAGACTTTAGTTAAAATATTAAATGTTTCAATTTCAAGGAGATTCTGCATAAGGCAGTCCTTTGGTAGTATATATCATCTTTTGTATTTGTGAATATTAATCCATCGCATTTGTTTGCCTAAATATGATCTGTCTAGTGTCTACTGCTTAAATGCTTGAGCAACTTATGAATTTCTTTCCTCTTTTTCATAATGGAATTTTCAGCATGTCATGTCATGTCAATTGACATGCCAGCATAACTTATATGCTTGAACTAGCCTACTGAGGCCGCAGTGCCCCAGTTGTGCATGAACCAAACGAGTGAAGAAAAGTAAGGCCTAGGTGGGAGACGTGTGAAAATTCAACCTTTTCCTCTCTTCTCTTGGTCTATTCTTACAGACTGATGTAGTCGGCAACCCTTATACCATGATTATATGAGGCTTGCCCTTTGATCAGCTTTATATTAAATGAATAAAACCTTGCTTTTTATTGAACAAGAAAGCATACACAGATGCTGCTATGGTTTTATTATGCAGCTCTGCTTTTCTTTTGACATTTGCTTGTGACTTTTGCAGGAGCATCCCTTTTCAGTGTAGCTTTTAATTCTAAAACTGTTTTCCCTACTTCTTTTAACTACATCCTTCTATTTATATGTTTTACACAGCTTTCTTTTAATTCAACTGAACACCTCTTTAATTTACTACACAGGACATTGTTATGTATGTCAATTCTCCAGGAGGGTCAGTAACAGCAGGTACGACCAAGTGTTTCCGGTCAATCTCATTTTTCTGCTGTTTGCCATAGTTTTATCAGCTTTTATCGTAGTGTTGAACTGTTATAATCAGATTTTACGGTCTACTTTAATGCATGGTTTATCCATTGCGATGCACGTATTATTATCTCAGGAATGGCCGTTTTCGATACCATGCGACATATTCGACCCGATGTCTCAACTGTCTGTGTTGGACTCGCTGCAAGGTACCTGATTGATTACTGTGTAACTTTGTGTTCCTCTTAGAAGATGATCTTTCATACATTGCTGCTTGTGATGCATATTTATGTGAAAATCACCTTTGCTTAACCCATGATAGGACTACATAGCTTTCCAGCGTAGGTTCTTTTATTTGCTTATTTATTTGATTAACTTTCCAATTCCTTTCATTTATTGGCATTTTTTGCAGCCTCTCCTTTCATTTAGGTACTTCACACTCCTCAATACTTCACACTTCTCTATTTTGGTGCAAAAGTTTACCAATTTAAGTTTCTTTTTTACCCGGAATATAGGGGAAATATTTGAAAATGTTGGAATTGGATTTGCTGTTCCTTCTTCTCTTCCTCTCTCCTTAATTCTTCCAGTCCTCCTATTTTGTCCCTTTTAAGCCCCTCTTTTAAGCCCTGTTCCTATACTGTGCCAGTTCACTTGATCCCAATTTCCTGAGGACTTCCTTGCATGGAGAAGTATACAATGTCGAAGAAGTTAGTCTGATATAATTTTATTATGTTTGTTTGTATAATGTGTTATTTGATACTATTTCCATGTTGATGTTACATCGCTTTTACGATCCACCTATCTTTCACGCAGCTATTTCCTAAGGTTCTTATAATTAGATGGGTGAGTGGTGGAACAATTTACAAGTTTATTTCAAAAAAGGTTTTTGTAAATTGAGATTTCATATTCAGTTATAGGTGGGAATATATGGAATTTGTTTTACCTTTAGTACCCTAAAGTGATTACCTTAGCCTTTTTCTTTTTTTTCATGGAATAAAGAGATTATCTTGCTTAGCTAATTTATGTTTTGCGGCACTGCAGTATGGGGGCTTTTCTTCTGAGTGCTGGCACTAAAGGTAAATTGAATAGCTGATTCAAGGCTAAAGTAACTTTCTTTGTCCTATGCTTCTAGTTTTTGCTCTTACCTTTTGATGTTGTTATCACCCTGAAGGAAAGAGATATAGCTTGCCAAATTCAAGGATAATGATTCACCAGCCTCTTGGTGGTGCTCAAGGTGGTCAAACTGATATAGATATACAGGTAATAACTCACTCTATTGTATGCCACAGTTTCTTTTTTTAGGATGAAGTTGTATGCCACAGTTTCTATTTCAAATGTTTGTATGTAGGGTGTTTTTAGTATGAAAGGAAAACATTTTCCAGAAAAATAAGTAGGGTTCTTACTTATTTTCTTGCATTTGGAATTTGTACGTAAAAAACGTTATCCTTGAAAGTATTTGTATACAATATAGACAAATACTATGGGGGTGGGGGTAAGGGGATGGGGGCTACAAGGGTGGGGTAAAGATGAGGTTTGTTTTGGGGGAAGACACAATCAATGTGGAGTGCCACTCGTGGAACTTGTTTTCCCTACTTCCACTAAGGAAGTCATTTTCTATACTAAACACACCCTTGGGAGTCGGTATTTGTGATATAATGGTCTTACAAAGTATGTCGTCTGATTTAAACGTTCCATTCTAGAATCCCCTATCCATCCTAAAAAGATATGCTAGAACCCCAGTCCTGACTGTATTTTTTTTTTAAACATTCTACTCAATGTGTTGACAGATAAAAAGTGCATTTGAACAATGCACTAAAAACCTATGAACAATTTCCAATTTTGTGTTTATTAGTGAATACAAGTGGTCCTTTATAAGGTAAAGGATCCAATTCTAAACTTCGCAGGCCAGAACCTCTGACCCTTGAAAAGCAAAAAATCAGTCTGCACAAAGTGCTTATGGAGAAAAGTACCTGTGGATGACTTGTCCCAAAAAAAATGCATAGAAAGAGTTCCTTTGAATAATGGAAACTTCCAAGTAATTTTCCAGTTCTTTGTATATTTAGAGAATAATATACTACAATAATATGATTATCAACCCCCAAACATAGTGGGTATGATTATAAACCCCCTTGGGATTATTCCCATCCAATCCCATAAAAAAGCTAATCTTTTGTAACTGTTCATTCAGAGAATAGAAGATATTCCCAACTTGTCTGGGGATTGAGACAAAGTAGTTGTTGTTGTTGTATGTAGTTTAGACAATTCTGCAATGATTTAAGTTAATTTTCCAATATTCCAGCTTAGCTTATAGAATTTTGTTTCTCCTTTGGAATAACTCAATTGTGGAACTTCTCTTCGATAAGTTAATAATTTGAAATAGTTATGTGAAATCATTTCTACTTTTCATGCTTAGAAGCTGAGGCACACACAAATGCATGTTTTTTCTTGTATAACTTTAGTATGCCTAGATTGGTAAGGATGAAATACTTAGAGCTAAATCGAATGCTGATAATAATGTCCAGGCTAATGAGATGTTGCATCACAAAGCAAATTTGAATGGTTACCTTGCCTACCAGACTGGTCAAAGCCTTGATAGGATTAATCA
>JAJOOS010006166.1:0-16915 GCA_029582725.1 Solanum chiquidenum | reverse complement strand
CTCTCTCCTAATAAATGTATTTGAGTACTCTTTTCAAGAATAAGTGGGACCAACAAGGGTAAAAAAAGAATTATACCTTTAAATACTTACCAAATAAGGAAATGTGACATTCTTTTTGGGACTGACCAAAAAGGAAATGTTGCCACATAAAATGGGACGGAGGGAGTAATACATATGATAATTTTTAAAATTAAAATAAAGTCACTTATTTAAGTTCTAAACTAATAAAATTTGTATTGTTGCTCTTTTGAAATTATGTAGAATATTGAAAGTGAAAAACATACCTAATAGTGAAAAAGACTATTTTTGAGACAAAAATTTACATGAAGAAAGTAATTTTCATCCTGAATCAAGAAAATACTTTTGTGATTGGAGCATGCTCTAACGTATGTCGAGTAATTCATAGATCATCTTTGCATTCATGTAATATGAAATGGGGACTATTTGTATCGATATAGTCGGGTCTGTTTATCCTTATTTAAGTTGGGTTTTTCTTTTAGTGGTTATTGGGCTTGTTAGGAAAGCCCAATATCTCAAGAGTCTTATTAATAAGCTTAGTTTAAGTGTTGTTTTTTTTGGCAAACTACATAAATCTCACTAGTTTAGGTCCTAAGTATGAAGAATTTTGATAGTTTCAAATATTACTTCTTTTAACATATTTCGTTCTTAGGATACATGAGTCTGAATCCGTGAGATGCATGTATCTGCCGAGTTTTAAAATCAAGATACATATTTTATTTGTTTTAATTAATTGGTTGTAACTAATTTCTTTAATTAAAGGAGTGATTGAGGATTTTCAAAATATGTGGACAATTAATTATGGAAATTTAAATTAATTAAATCTCTTAATATAAGGCA
Organism: Solanum chiquidenum; assembly: GCA_029582725.1. Classification (NCBI taxonomy): domain Eukaryota; kingdom Viridiplantae; phylum Streptophyta; class Magnoliopsida; order Solanales; family Solanaceae; genus Solanum; species Solanum chiquidenum. The sequence goes on along the minus strand of JAJOOS010006166.1, from coordinate 16,057 downwards.
GAAATTAAGGAGTGTATCTATGTTTAATTAGTTTAATTTTATTATTCTTTGAAATAATAAATTCATTAATATTATTAATAAAAGACAAAAAATGTATATCTTGGTCATGTAATTTGATTAATTTCATTTTATTACTCTTAAAATAATAAATTCATTAATTTGATATATCTATTATCAATATACGATTTATCCAACAAACTAAATACTTAGATACATGAGTATCATACAAATACATTCATATGTATCATAGAAGTATCTAGTATTAATTTAATGTATTTTTTTTTATATGTATCTAGTATTAATTTCATGTATCTATTTATATGATCTAATATTATTTCATGTATCTTTTATATGTATAACTTGGTGTATCGAGTATCAATTTCATACTGCATATCCAAAAATATGTATTTCAGATACATAGTAAGCATATACATCTAATTATGTGTATCTAAATATGGAATGTTATTAAAATACGTGAATTTAGGAACAAATCACGATTGTAGAGTATTTGTTGTATTCTTAATAAAAAAAAGTAAAAAATTTGAAAATTCCTCCCTTTATCTTAGTATCTGAATTTTTTTCTCATAGATACATATAATCTTAACTCAGATACATTAAATCTTAAGTAGATATGTGTACATCTAAAACCCTTTGTATCTCTATCCTCTTCAGCAGAGATTAGTGCCATCTCCGTTGCACATTTTCTCGCCATCATGAAATCGTCTCCAACAAAACCTTCACCAAACAAGCAGAAAATCTTCTATTCTTCATTGCGCTCTTCTCCTAGGTACACTGAGGAATTGAAAGTTGATGATTTTGTACGTACTGTTGTACTGACCTTGAAGGAGAGGTAAGCATCTTAACTTTTTTCACATATCCATTATTGTTGTAGTCACGAATTTTTCCTCTTGGTTTGGTGTGTTTATACATCCCTATTCTTTTCTTGAAAAAAGATGTAATTCTGATCCCCTCAATTTTGATTCATTGGTTAACATGAGGATTAAGGGAAGAGGAAGAGTTTGAGTTTTACCCTAACTCATATTCTTTGATAGGAAGATATTTGTTTTTAATTAAAACATTATTTTGGAGTTTAAATATAAAGATAATTAATCAATCCTAGTTTTAAGAAATATAGATATTGATTGTATCTTCAATAATATATGATATAAAGTATTAAAAGTGGTAATATATGTAACTGTTTAAAAATAGAGGTAAAATTAGTATATAAGGTAGTGATATATGTCTAATAAAGTAGTTTATCCTTCTTACTTCTTTTTTTGGAGGTAAACAACATCAATTTCATTAGTTTAGGAATGATATTTTTTGTGATGAGCCTATAATATTATCAATTCTATCGTAATTTGTATCATGAATGTATCTAGTGCATTTAGATATATGTATCTAGTGCAATTAGATATATGTAAGTCAAATATATGTTAACTACATATATATATATAATTAAGTGGAGTCCAGAGCCAAAAGGGCAACAAAAATTTTCGAAAATTCCAAAAGGGCAACAAAATTATTTATCAAATCAAAAGGGTGCAATAAATTTAAACACCGTCTAAATCAGGGTTTTCGGCAAGGCGCAGATATCCATGCGACCTATAAGGCTCAGCCGCCATGAGCCTTACAAGGCGCAAGGGGTCTGCGCTTTGCTGCATTTTCTAAAACAAATAAAATTTGCTTTGCTGCATTTTCTAAAAAAAATAAAATTTGCTTTGCTGCTTTTTCTAAAATAATTTTTTTTGCTTTGCTGTTTTTTCTAAAAAAAAGAAAGTTTGCTTTAATAATTTTTTTTTGTTGCTTTGTTGTAAAAATTATTCGTCTAGAATGTAAGTTTACTTGCTTACATTCACAGGCTGAAGAGCTTGAGTGTTAGTAACTTCTACAACATCATGATGTAATGTCATGTTCCTGGAGATAACAATCAAGTTAAAGGATTTCAAATTTGAAGGAGAAAGTTTGAATTTCAAATTTGATTTTTATGAGATATTTAAAGTGATTTGCTCATGAAATTTGAAGTCATTTGAGAGCACTTAGACGTGTATTTCACCAATTAAATTTTTTTATAAAAAAAATAATTCTCCTTCATCTTCATCCTTTCTTCAACCATTTTTTAACCCTAATTTTTGTGTAAGCATGATTTGGAGAAAATGTTGATGGATACAGTGTGGGTCTTCCCCCACCTCCGCGTCCACCTCTACCTCTCTCTTTGTCATCTCCTCCACCTTCATCATTATCTTTTTTCACCCACTAAAAGAACTCTCCACCATTTTCTCTTAAGAATAAAGCTTTATATATTCATAAAAAATAATTAAAAATAAATTTTTAATAATTTATTTTTGTTGCTCACTTTCTCAAAGAGAGTGAAAAACACCAACTTTGCCAGATCAGCAATTAGAGAGGCAATAATTTAAGTTTAAAACAGTTTAGGGGAGTGATAGGACCCCCATAAAATTAAAGTGTGTAGTTGAGAATCAAAACAATAAGTTGGGGGACTATTTGACCATTTTCTCTAATCTATGTATAATTAGTGCAAACATTACTAATGCACTCAATTTAGCACTATTCTTATACACTAGAATACAATTTTAAGTATCCTAAGAAGCGTTGTGATGGGGTGTCATATTGAACTTTGATGGTATTTGCAATCACGTCTAGTAATTGTTGAAAAATTAAATATGATAAACATGAAATACCCATGGATAAGAGTACCTAAAGAATGAGCGGGAATAGTACAGGTAATGAGGGAGTACAAACCTAGGTTGTACTATTATGCAGTGAGGTGGAAGAAACTCATCGAGGAAGAATAAAATGTAACACTGACAGAGTGAGTAGAGGAAATCCTGGAGACAGCGGGTATAGTTTTTGTTTGAGGGATGATCATATATGCGGAGGCGGAAAGACTAGGCCATAAAACTAACATGGAAGCATAAACAATAGCTATTCTTAAAGCACTCAGATATTGCAAAGGTAATAATTACAACAATTTTGCTTTAGAGACTGATTCTCTAAGTATTATAAACATAGTACGCAGAGAATGGAAGATCCCTTGAAAGAAGATAGAGGAAATACAAGAAATACACGCGATAATTAGTTCAACAAACGCACAGATTCAACATGTTTTTAGAGAGGCTAACCATAAAGGTGTTGACCTTCATTGAAATTGGAGAATTCTTTGAATCTTATGATTCTCTAAAATTGAACTCAGTTTTAAAAAGTTTAGCAAACAACATAAATGCAATGTTGGCACTATGGATTGCAGTTATGACTGTCATTTTATACTTTTTTTTTTGTCATCACCAAAGGAAAAAAATATTTTGATTCCTTCAAATGACTAATCTTGAACTTTAGTCGAGTAAATTATTGTGTCAGCATGACTAAGATCAGTAGATGTGGCAACAATAAAATCATTGCTTGAAACATTATTAATTTCTTTTAAGATCATTGCAGAGTTGAATTGTAGTTTCTAATTTACAAGAAGAAGAGATGAAGAGAGAATCGATCCCACCAAACATGCCACATTTGTCAGCAATAAATTTTGTAGTGTTGAATATTAACTACATTCGAAATAAATAATGAAACATAATAATTTTATTGATGATATTTTTCAGTATAATTTGTTGTTCTCTTGATTCTTCTCTCCTACTTCCTCTGTCCCAATTTATGCGACTTAATTTCCTTTTTAGTCAGTCTAAAAAAGAATGACACAATTTCTTATTTGGTAAATATTTAATGACATTATTCCTATTTTACCCTTCTCGAATCTCATTATTTCAAAGTTGCACTCCTTTTATTTTTAAGAAAGTCAATAAAAAATGAGTAAATTACAAAGACTTTTCTCTTTTTCGACAATCGACATTATCAAACATTTTTTTCACTACTTTGTTATATCCTTCTCTTTCTTTTCACAACTTTTTCATATCCTTTTTTTCTTTTAACTATTGATAGAATTGTGAAATTAAAAAACGTGAATGTAATTTTATTTTTATTTTAAAAAATTAAAGAATGTAAAATCAAAAGTTGTCCTTACTTAATTTTTTTTTTGATTTAGTGTTTCTTTGTTTTTTTTTCTTTAGTTAAGATTCACAATTAAAAAATGAAAATTTTCAAATATAAAATTCAAGAAGTAAAAGTTTCTTACATTTACCAAAATGACAATTTTACTTCAACATGTTGAATTTACAACGTCTCAGCAAAAAATTCAAACTATTTCAAATGTAAATTACACTTGCAAAATTTTAACATAAACATCAAACTATTCAAAAATTAAATTAAATTTGCAAAGATCTAATATAAACATCAAAATGTACAAAAACACAAGTTGTTTTGATAGTAGTAATTCAATCACGGTTGAAATAGAGCTAAAGCTTGATTGACAGTATCAACATCACAACGAACTTGAAGCGGGAGATCTCCTTCTCTTTCTAGTCTTTCTTTATTCATATGAGGCACTTTCTAGTTATTGCCACCCTTATCTTTCATCACCTCATTCCTACAACACTGCAAAATTAAAAGTATATGATTGAGTCATTATACTTTCATTTCATTGAAGGATTTTTCAACAACCTCCACTAATTCATGAACATTTGAAGGAGAACTTTTGTATTGAAGAAATTGAATTGCTCTAAAAAAATCAAGGTCCAAAACATTAAGATCAGGACTATTAGGGAGTTGAAAGCATAACTTAGTATCAAATCCATCCCGTTGAACAGCTTTCATGAATTCCAAATCATGAACATTAATATGTGGTCTTGCATTATCTTGTTGGATCGATGAAAATTAGTGCACTTGACATTGAAGCTGGCCATTTTGATCGAATGACTGGAAATTTTTTATCTATCTAACAAGCACTTGTGATATATTTAGTCAAAGATAAAATTGGTTTAGTTTCGATAGTTCCCGTTGTTCGATTTTCACTATTCCGCTTGGTTGGTTCCTTAACTACAAATGGAAACATTCCTATTTTCCCGAAAACAACTCCACTCCATTAGCGTCAAATCTAGGACGTGCAATAGCTTCCATAAACATGAATTTTGTGATAAATTTTTTACTTTTGCAAGAACGATATGAATTAGACTCTTCTTCTTCGGAAAGAAGATAATACCTTTTAGATTTTTTTGATAAGTAAAACCATTTTTCATCGATATGGACATAATTAAACATATCTATAAACATGGGATTTGAGTGAAGTGTACCCTAATCAAACATTGAGAGACAAAATCGAAGTCTCACATTTTTGTTTTCTTTGGTCAAGTGCTCTTTGATGCGTTGGTGTGCATGTGGCCTAATTGCACCTTCTTTCACACGTCAAAAAATTATTGATTTTTCCATATTTATTGCAAAAAATAGATTGAATATTTGTTCGACGACATAGTGAATTTTTTTTGAATATTTGTTCGATCTCAAAAGATATTAATACCATCATCTAAAAATTAAATTCTAGGTCAAAACCTCAAAATTAAAATTTAATATGTTATGTACATTTGATACAAGGGAAGAAGGAACGTCTTCGAGACAGTAGAAACTTACTAGATTTACTTAGCCAAATCGGATGCATAATGCTATAATCATATAATATTTTTTCAGACTTTGTTATTTGCATTCAAGAGAAATGTATACTGTTTACTAACAACTTCCTTTCATATAATTAAAAATCTGCATCAAATAAAAAAAGAAGAATTATTGATGAATTGCTAGTTAATTTGTGGGTCTTCTTCTTATATGAGGAGCGCCAATTTTTTCTAGATTAATGATTCTTTTGACTTCACTTGGTAATTCCTGAAATTGATTATATTATTGAAAGTCACCTGTAAAAACAAAAATCAAGTTAGTTAAAAAGACTAGTAAGAATATTTTCTTTTCGGAGGAAATGTTATATTCTTGCTGAGACAATCCTCCTTAGCTCATTAATAGTATTTACCTCCAAACTCAAACTCCAAGGAACTTCCCACATTCCTTCTTTGATATTAACCATTGCTAGAGAATCTGTCTCTACTAATACATTAGTCAATCTATTTTCCTTACAAAATATCAATCTCTTTCTAATAGTTTTTGCTTCTGCCACTAAATTAGTAGAATCAAACATTTTAACACCTTTAGCAACCAATTTTTTTTATTCTGATCTCTAATGCAAAACGCTGCAACGCTAGGCCCAGAATTTCCCTTAGAAGTCTCATCTGTGTTGTATTTTAGTAGTCCAGTAGGAGAAGGGAACCATCTAATAACACTATTATTGGTGTAGTTAGCCTTGTATCCCTCCAACATTATTGTTCTTGTTAAAGCAAATACACATGAATTTTTTTCAAGTGTTTCCCAATCTAAAGATTTGAGCAAAAGCTTACCATGATTCTACTATTTTCTTTGATCTTGATGATGTCAAGCATAAACTTGACAAGTACTAAATAAATATATATATGTAGTTTTCAATTTTAGTACAGTTTTATTTGAAAGATAATTTTTGAAGAAAGGCTAATACTTGATTCAGACAAATAGATGAATTATCTATTTATGATCATATAAGTAGACACATACTATTTTAGGAGAAATATTTATCACCGATAGGATATGAGTTTAGAAAATTCAAGTTTCATAACTACATACATCATAGAATTTGAGCACACCACTAGTCAGTAAGTTTCTTTAGTCCAAGAGGGCTCCGTAGTGGATCCTCGTTAGACAGACAAGTTCTATAAACAAGTATATGACAGTCTTTCAAACTCGGTTGAAGTAAAAAAATATAAGCTCACATGGTGTATGCGTAATACCTCGGGTTTCAAAAAGAACTAAAGAAAGGCTCGTGCAAGTCAACTATCAGTTTTTCATTTGGGTCAGCTTCAATCAAGCATATCATTTAGAACATAAGGAGTTAGGTAGTCCATGATCTATCAAACTAAAGGTCTTTGAATTCTTTTTCCAACGCCGTCAAGTTTGCTTAATTTTGAGCTTGAAGGAAAAAGTTATGGTTGTTTAAGTGAAACCTCTCTATTAAAGTCATCTCAATCATTTTTAGAAGGATAATTTGGTCTTTTCCTTTTCCTACTGAGCCTAGCCACGTTTTTTTTCACCCCAAATAAGGGTCTAATTAGTATTAGACCACTTTTTCACGTTCCTAAACACTTAGAGTATTAGAGCGAAGTTTCAAGAGGAGAAAAGGCTAGGTTTCATGCGTTCTTTCAAGAATTGTGAATTTCGCCAAGAACATTGTTCTTTACAGGTATGTAAGGCTTCTCACAATGTTGGACTTGTTCGTCCTCACGCCATACATCTGAATTTATCCACAAAATCGTTGTATTCAAAGAGTTCTTGCGTAGTTCTTGATTTTAGTTCAATTCTTGAACAATGGAGGTTGTGAATTCTTTTGTGTTGTTGATCTTTGGTAAAATTTATTTTTCCCAAAAGGATTGTATGGAATTCCTCATGTATTCGTGTTGGGTTTGAGAAACAAGAAGAGTTTAGGAGATATTTCCCCATTCTAAACTAGTTGGGACCGTAATTTAAGCTTGAAAATTCATCAAATTTTATTGGTAGAGGGTGTCGCAGTGCGCCACCAAGGCTCCAAAACCTTTGTTCAGTACTTTGGGGCCTGGCACTCCACGCCAACAGTGCGCCCCTAAACTTCTGTCAGAAGTTTGGTGCCTGGCGCCTGGGGTCGCCGACCCTTTTCTTTCGTGTGTCATTCTGGACGTATTCCTTTAAGTTGTGGCTACGATTTCTTCTTGGGTTTAGCTCCTAAATGCTACATTCATCCTTGAGAGTTCCTACATGTTCTAATCACATGTCTTAATTTACAATCAAAACCAAAGTGAGTTTAAGAGGAAACTCAAGAAGTCCTTTTGAGAATCTTTTGTAACCCACAATGGTTTTGAACTAAGTTTTTGAGAAAGTAAATATGAGAAATGAGAGGCATCGTATTCATGATTGAGAAATAATATAAGGGAACTAAGTTATCCCAAAAGTAACACTTTTACATCGAAAGAGAGAAACTTTGATTTCTAAATAAGTTTATGAGTTTAGAGATATTTCAAAACATTACCTCTTTTAAGAGGATCTTTTGAGTAATTACCTCAAATTGAGAAAGAAAATGTTTTAACATCGAGCATAAGTATATATATTTATTGGGAGTAGTATTGAGCATCGATATGGGGATGAGTTCAGACAACTCACATTCCTTATAAACCATGTAGTCAACATGGATGAAGGATCTTACTTTTAGATGATTCCTTATTGCTTTGAAACATAGATTAGTGGATCCACTTAGTTGAGGTGTTTTATATCCAGCAAGGTATATGACAGTTCTGGCAATGCATGTGAGACATTGTGTCATCACATAGCTCATAGTGATGGTTTTCGGTTAGAGAATCTTCCAAATAATAGTAAAGAATAATTTATTATTATAACACCTCAAAAATTTCAAAGTTAAGACTCGAACCGTTCTTCATTTGTGAATAAGATCGTACCGGGTGATACTTAAATTGCCTATATGTGTAAATGTAAATTATTTACCGTGGGAATAAATTTGGATATCAATTAAGGTCAATAGAGTCTCCTAGCACAAAGTTGAGTTGAAAGTTTCCTTACTGATTAAGTTTTGATGTAAGATTCTACTTGGGTCAACTTCAAACGACCATATCTCTTAGAATATAAAGAATTGCGTGACCCATAACTTATCAAATTAAATGTATCTGAATCTTCTTTCCTACGCCACCAATTTCACAACAATCTGAGTTTCGAGTAAAAATATGATAATTTTAGTAATCTGCTACGGTGCAGTGACGAATTAGCCAACGTGAAAACATTAAAAGGGGTTGTTTTTATCTTTTTACCTCTAAGAAAATCCTAAACAAATTTTTGAACTAATTAAAGGCCCAAAACAATCAGATTTTCATCCCTTAATCCCTCATTCTCTTCGCTCTCAAACTCTAAGGCAAAACCCTAAGGAAAAATCAAAGTAGAAGACTTCATTCAAGATTCTTTCAACCTTTTTCAAGATTCTTCTTCAAGGTAAATTTTTCTCCAAGAATTCCATTCTTCGCAACTCAAATTCCTCCATACAATTATGAATCACTAATGAAAATCATAATTCTTGGCCATAGATATTTCAAGAAACTAATTCAAGAATCTCAAGAAAGATTTTCTTGATTGTTCTCCTTCAAGCTAGGGTTTCAAGGCTTCTAGTCAAGTTCTTCTTCTATATTCTTCAAAAACCTTATTCTTTCAGGTATGTAAGGCTATCATAGTGTTGGACTAGTTTTTCCTCACGCCCTACATCTACTTTCAAATCAGTAAAAGAGTAATTTAGGATTCTATCCCTAGATTTGAGTATTCTTGAGATGAGATTTGAGTTCTTGAGTTGCTCATTCTTTTTGAAATTATATTCCTAATTATTGAATTGATATATGTTATGCATTAAGATTCTTGAGTTGATTTGTTCATGTCTATATTTCAGCATAACCCTATAAATTGAGTATTCTTGAGATGAGTAGTACCGTTGAGTTTTGAGTATTGAGTTTTTCTATATTGTTACTAAGATTCTTGAGTTGATTTGTTCATGTCTATATTTCAGCATGAACCCTATAAATTGAGTATTCTTGAGATGAGGAGTACCGTTGAGTTTTGAGTATTGAGTTTTTCTATATTGTTACTGAGATTGTTGAGTGAGTTGTTCATGTCTATATTTTAGCATGAACCCTATTTTGAGTCATAAATTTTGAGAATCTTTTAAAGCCAACATTTTTGTCTTAAACTGAGTTTTTGAGAAAGTAAAGATGAGTTTTGAGAAAAATAGTTTCTAAAAATGATTAGTATGACAATCGAGTATGTCATCAATGTTTAAGTAGTATGGTATCCAGATATACCATTACTGTTTATGCAGTATGACTTCCCGAGTCATCAATGATCATATCACAATATGTTTTTGATATATTTTTTAGAAAGAATTTTCAAGTATGAATTGAGTAAGAGTATAAGGGAACTAAGTATTCTCAAAGATATCAGTTTTTACATTGAGAAAAGTGAAACTTTGATTTCTAAATGCGTAATGAGTTCAAAGATATTTCAAGAGGAGTTACCTCTTTAAAGATGATAATTTCAGTAATTATCTCAAATTGAGGAATAGTTGTGTTTTAAAACATATGAGCATGAGTTTATATATATATATATATTATTGAAAGTAATATTGAGCACCAATATAGGGATGAGTTCAGAAAACTCAAAATCCTCATAAACCATGTATGCAAACATGCGTAAAGAATCAAACTTTTTAGATGATTCCTTATTGATTTTAAGCATAGCTTAGTGGATCCACTTAGTTGAGGTGTTTTATACCTCAGTAAGGTATAAGACAGTTCTGGCAGTGTGAGCGAGACGATGTATCATCATGTAGCTCATAGTGATGATTGTCGATTAGAGAATCTTAGAGAATCTCCCAAATAGAGTTAAAACTGTATTTTTATTACATCACTTAATATGTTAAGTTCAGAGATGAGTAAGTATTTTTGTAAAATTTTAATGATTTCACTTCTTTATTTCTTTACATTCAGTTGAGTATATATCTATATCTGTTACAATCCTTTCATCAATTATTTGTTATTCAGCTATATTACATACTCGTACATTCAATGTACTGATGTCATTCGACCTGTCTCTTTTAATGATGCAGATACAAGTTCTTAGGATCCTCAACAAGAGTATGTTGAGATCACTTCATCCTCTTGTCAACTTTAGAGTGAGGTCTATTTGCTTCCGGAGGACTCCAATTTTATGAGTTGTTAGTATAAGTAGAATTTTGATAACTCGGGGATCTTGTCCTGACACTCGTCTATACATAGTAGAGGCTTCATAGATAGACATTTTTAGAGAGTCTTTCTGTTTTAGATATTTTATTTGAAGCTTATGTTTCATACTCAGTATATTTAGTGAAGTTTTGAGATTGAGTAAACTATTTTTAAACGTTTCTTTCAATTTGATGCTTATGTATGCTTGAGTTAGTCTTCCACTTGTAGTCAGCTAGGATGAGGGTTGGTTTGGGGGCCAACAATGGTTCTCGAGTGCCGGCCACATCCAGGTATAGGCTCGGATCGTGACAAACTTGGTATCAGAGCACATAGTTCAAGTGTCCTAGGGTGTCTATAAATCCGTGTAAAATAGGACCTTATTTATGGTTGTGAGGCCCCCATTTCTATAAATGAGAGACTACATACATTTAAGAAAAGTTTCCCTTCTTTCATAATCAAAATTGTACAGTAAAACTGTGCCATAAGGAATTTATTCTAACTCGTGTTTTTTTTCATATTCATTCGACTACCCCTCATACTTAAGGTAATTTAAAATCAAAGTCAGACCCTTATCAATGAGTTACTCTTAGAAAAAATCTTAAGAAAGTCATGAGACTGTAGAGGGGCTTGAGAGAAGCTTGTGAGTGAGTTTAAGTGTTCAGATTCGAAAGAATGCAGTCATATTCATATGAATCATGCGCTTGAGCTAAAAGCGAGATGTACTCTCTTTTCTAAAACCTTGTTTCAGTTGAGATCCTTATGAGTAGCAGCAGCAGCAGCGGCGGCGGCAGTAGCAGCAGCAACAACAACAAAAGTGCCTAGAGTTAGAGAAAAGCATGTAGAGGTTCAGTAATCTGGCAAAGGGAGATAGTGATGAGGCAAATTATGTTATTGTAGTCATGCACCTAGTAAGTTATTACTTAGAAGTATTTCCTTATGGGTAGACTAATAAGTGATGAGTTTGTGTAGATTTCATTATAAGAAGTAGGGAATTAGTTACTAGTTAGGATGAGTTAGAGTATACTTTAACTAGAAGAGAACTCATGTCAATGTAACATTGTGTTAGTGAAGGCCAAGTATAGGTGTGGAATAAAATAGTAGAGTATTCATGAGGTGATAGCTCTAAACTATGCTTATGATTCTAAGGGAAAGCCCATAATATTCAGAGGGTTACAAAACTAATTAGGCAATGATGTATAGCGAATGGGTAAATAGTACTTAAGTTGTGAAAGGCAGTGTGACGGTAAATTGTAAGTATGATGACTGAGAGATAAAGATTGACTACTTTTAGTGGGCGAGTGTTTCTTAATTTGTATCTAGTAGTTGTAAGTTAGTATAGTAAGCAAGCAATTATATTGATATATGTGTTATGTAATAGACACTAGGCTTGAATTGGAAATGAGTGTCGTGATCAAAAGAATGGCAACATGAGGGTGATAATGTTAGTTTTGAGATCTGATCTAGTAGACTTGACATAGAGTAGGTGAGGAATTAAGATGTTAGTTGCAATGAATGTGAGTGGTACAAGTGCGAGATTTTGACTCTTAGATGAGATCAAGGTAGTGTGGCTACATCATTAGATTAACAAGAGCATTAAGAGGTGTACCCGAGATCGTATGTAATCAGACGAGGTTTCGATTAAGTTAATGATTTTTCATGTGTGCCTAGATAGTATATTTGAGCTATTTATGCAGAATAGGCAGATGTAAGCATTTTTTTTCACTTAAGAGTCAAATGAAGAAGCCTTATAAGCCAATGAGACGAGTTTAAGAGAAGCATTTGAGAAAGAAGACTTAGAAGGAATCTTGGTGCATGTGCATGGAGAGTTAGCATCTTCTGAGTAAAAAAGAAGAAGGAAAGATAGACTAGTTTGGAGATGATGGAATAGATCAATATCATAAAAGTGTTAGTTTCAAACCTAAGGGGGAGATGATAAGATGAGAAACCAAGTGAAGTGTTGAGGATGAGATAGTGATGTTTTCATAAATAGTTTTAGAGATATATCAATCCGTTCATAATCTTGCGTATTCCTTAAGTGAAGTTATTACAACATCTTGTTGATATTCCTAATATCAGAATTGTGTCTATGACCTATGCTCATACACTTCAGAGAGATTCACCTCTATGCTCCGTTTCCAGAATGAGGGGCAAAACATTTATCCCATTGATCTCAATCTTACTCCATAAAGTTATAGATATCAGCCCCATGATATGAACCTATTCATATAAGCACTCATGTCTCATAATATGCCCAGTCTTGCAAATTCATGATTTACTCTCGAATGCTAGCAACATAATGTTATGTCATTCATATTCTTACATCAGATTTCTCGAATGAATCGTGCTTATTATATTTTGCTCTAAAGCTCTTTTGGTGATCCTTTTCAGTTTTGATAGCGATGTTGTCGGTAGTAGTTAAGTAATGATAGAAGGAGATGTTTTATGTTTCTTATTGTGGTAGTGGTGGTCTTCTTCTTCCATCTAAGGTTATAAATATGGAGGAAGAAGGGGATGGGGTTTTACTATGAGTAATAGTCAAATGAGAGCAATTAGTCAGTTTCTAGTAGTAATGCGTGAAATTTCAGTTGGTAGAGATGATGAGAAATTCATAGAAGGAATAGTTAGGAGGAGTCCATGGAGTGGTTATAGTATTAGGCTTGAATGTGGTGTTGTTAACATGTGAACAAATGCATGATGCATTAGGTGTTTTTTTATATGAGCTCAAGGTTGGTTGAATGAAGCTATAAGGAGAAGTATTCTTGGGATGAGATTCCCTATAGAGGTATAGAACCTAAATCTTGTGGTTTGGATAAGTATAAACATCTCATGGTTAGCATCTTGTGATTTAGAGATTAAGTTTGAACACAATAACATAAGACAATTTAACTTAGACCTTGGTAAGAGTAGTCATGAATTCTTGTAGGAGTTCTGAGTTGTAGCTAATGAGGTGTGATATTTTTAAAGAAGGGCATGGTTTAGAGGTGTTGCTAGGCTTGAAAGCTAGCAGTTGTATTGCTTAAGGCATAATAGTCGTAGTCTTACTCCATGCCTAGATTCCTTTGATTCGTGTAAGATAACTTTAGATAGAGTGTGACTATGTTCAAAACAATATCGTTCTTGACTTATGTGCTATAGACAGTTCAAAACTCTTAGTATGAATTAGTTCCGCCTGTGTTAGTAGGCAAGTTCAGAAGTCAGAAAGATAGTAAGAGTAACTCTTTTCTTTTCAATTCTCGGTCCAGCCGTCATTCGAGGACGAATGATCCCAAGGGGGAGATATTGTAACACCCCAAAAATATCAAAGTTAAAACTCGAACCATTCTTCATTTGTGAATAAGATTGTACCGGGTGATTCATAAATTTCCCATTTGTGTAAAGTTCAATTATTTAGAGTGGGAATGAATTTGGATATCAATTAAGGTCACTTGAATCTCCTAGCACAAAGTTGAGTTAAGAGGTTCCTTACCGATTAAGTTTTGATGTAAGATTCTACTTGGGTCAACTTCAAACGACCATATCTCTTAGAATGTAAAGAGCCGTGACCCATAACCATCAAATTAAAGGTAGTTGAATCTTCTTTCTAACTCCACCAATTTCGCAATAATCTGAGTTTCGAGTAAAAAGTTATGACCATTTTAGTAATCTGCTACAGTGTTGTGACGAATTAGACGACGGAAAAATATTAAAAAGGGTTGTTTTTATCGTTTTACCTCTAAGAAAACCCTAAACGATTTCCTTAACTAATTAAAGGCCCAAAACAATCAGATTTTCATCCCTTAATCCCTCATTCTCTTCTCTCTTAAACCCTAAGGAAAAATCAAAGTAGAAGACTCCATTCAAGATTTTTTCAATCTTTTTCAAGATTCTTCTTCAAGGTAATTTTTTCACCAAGAATTTTATTCTTTCCAAGTCAAATTCCTCCATACAATTATGAATCTTTAATGAAAATCATAATTCTTGGTCATAGAGATTTCAAGAAACTATTTTAAGTCACTACTAAAAAACTGCCAAAAAACGACGAATATAAAAGCGATGGACTGCGTTACTCCAAAAAGCGACGTCATTTGCCACAATGTCCATCGCTTTTTAATAAAAATAATTATTTATAAATTAAAAAATAACCACGTTGTCCGTTGTTTTTAATTTTTTTTAATTTATTGATTTTTTTTTAAAAAGCGACGGACGACATCTCTTAGTCCGTCACTTTTTGGTCAAAATATCTAGTCAAACATTTTTAAAAAGCGACGGACAGTGTCTCTTAGTCCGTCGCTTTTTAGTCAAAATTTTGGTCAAATATTTTTTTAAAAGTGACGTACAAAGAGACGTTGTCCGTTGCTTTTTCAAAATTATGTTGAACCAAAAAGCGGGTTTTCCCCTCATTTTTTCCATCTCTCTTTCTCTCTCTTCTCTCCTTTCTCTCTAAAATCAAACTATTGCGCCGCCGCCCCACACCACCCCACGCCACCGTCACCTTTCTCTCCTTGAGCATTAGTCCCGTCGTTGCCTTTCCCCATCGGTGCCTCCACCCGTCGTCCCCACTGCCTCATTTCCTTAGCTTGTTAATGTTAGGGTTTAATTTTAGTTTTTTTCAATTCTAGTAATATTTGATTTGTTCTAAATTAGTATATTATTTTAGTTTGATGAATTGTTTTATTTAATTGTTAATTTGTATATTTGATATTATTGTTAGTTAGCTAGAGAATTAGGGATTTTTTATTTTAAGGTTTTCTTATAAATTAGGTTTAAAAAAAAATATGATTGTGAATTGAGTATTAGAAGATAGAACTAACAAATAATTAGAAGTTAGAAGTTAGATTAGTTGCATTTTCCAACTTTGAAATTCTTGAATTTAGTATGTTTGACGGTTGAAGTTAGAAAAACATTCAATTGTATATGAAAGTTAGATTACTTTGAAGTTAGAAAAATATTGGATAGTATATGAAAGTTGAAATTAGATTAGTTGAATTTTCCAACTTAGAAGTTCTTGAATTTAGTAAGTTTGAAAGTTGAAGTTAGAAAAATTGGAGATTTTTAAATATGATTGTAAATTAAGTATTAGAAGTTAGAACTAACAAATAATTAGAAGCTAGAAGTTAGAGATCAGTTGAATTTTTCAATTTGCCATTGTATTTGTGCTTATATGTATTATATTGTTGTTGAAAATTGGGTTACTTGAATTATATTCTTGAACTTAGAAATTCTTGAACTTGGAAATTCTTGAACTTGGAAATTCTTGAACTTAGAAATTCTAGAAGTTAGATATGAACTTGAATTTTTGT
>JAJOOS010006165.1:0-20183 GCA_029582725.1 Solanum chiquidenum | reverse complement strand
TTATGTATAGAGATAAGAACACCTAATTGGTTGTTTCCCTTACAGACTTAATACCACTACTAGCTGTTTTGAGCTTCTGTTGTAACCTATACCTACAGGGTGAAGCAATGCAGAAATGCAACTATACTTCCATTTCAGGTTCATGGAATAATTGTTGCTCTCTTGAAGGAGCATAATACCCAAATTTGTGTTTCTT
Source organism: Solanum chiquidenum (assembly GCA_029582725.1). Classification (NCBI taxonomy): domain Eukaryota; kingdom Viridiplantae; phylum Streptophyta; class Magnoliopsida; order Solanales; family Solanaceae; genus Solanum; species Solanum chiquidenum. Next base: position 19,987 of record JAJOOS010006165.1, on the reverse strand, counting down.
TACAATGCTACTACTGATGCTGATGCTGATGTTTCCTAGTACATTGCTGCTGCTTTTTTCGTTTAACCATCTGGTATCTAAAGCCCGTTGGTTCCACTCATCTGAATTCATGCGGGATAAGCACACTAGATAGGATAAAATGCTCTCAACCCGGAGAAGATCTCGAGCACTATACTTCTGGTTAAAGGTGGAGGGATCTCAACCACCCAACCACACCCCTTAGTAACACTGTTGTATCTCTACTGCTACACCTGAAGTGAACTAAAATTGCATTCTTGTTGCTTCTACCTTCAGCAACATTTAACATCTCAGGAAAATGGCAAAAGAAACAACAAGAGCACATAAAATCAGTCTATAAAATTTATAACTACTACATTGTCTCTGAGACAATTGCAATGTTCTCCTCTACTCATGTTATCAACACGGAGTCTTACCATTTTGATGTATTAGAGATCTATGAGATGGGGCTATTTTCCTTGTATTTGTTACACTAGCTCTTAGGTTACCTTTAGTATCCTAGGCTCCACAAATACATATATATCGATTTACACTATTGTTACTACTGTATGAGGATTTATAAGTTGCAGAGCCAATCCGTGATAGCAAGTCGCAGGGCATGGTTGGGAGTTAGCTCCAAATGGCTTAGTTTCAAATTGGTCATTGGAGAAGTATCATGACCACTTTCCAGCCATCCTTCAATGGCCTCTCCTTCATATGTGAACCCGTCTGCAGCAACCTGGGGGTCATTCATTATGTCCTGAAATAAAATCACAATTATGTGAGCATTATTGAGCTGCAAACATGAAAACCAGAAAAATTGTCTCTAACAGCAAATTGGAGTGAATGAAAAATACAAAACACAGCACACTAGATGGATCATCTATAACTTAAGTAGTGATCAATTTTCAGCATAAATTATGACAACAGGCCTATGATGCCATGCATGTGGAACAACTACCATCTCATGGATTTTACATTCAGATTATGTTTTTATTTTTATTTTATGATTCCATGTTCTGCCGGGGTGGGGGTGAAAGGGTGGTTGAGAGAAGAGAAAGGATATGACCAGATGTTGTACCCTCAACCTTTAAGAGGCATGATAGCAGCACTACGGGGAAACAGACTACCAGTTTGCTCCCTCTCAATTCTTTTGAAGTCTACACACACTCTTATCCCCTAAAATAACATATCTTTGTCTTCCTATCCTGCGTCCTAGAGGACCACAAAAATTCATATGATTAATAGTACGCAGAACAAAGCTTACCTGGCGAATCGGACATAAGAAAAAGGAGGGCACTGATTGTTCTTCCAACTCATTCAAGTTCTTTAGCTCCATTACAAGAGATGATGTCAGCTCAGGCCTATCCCTACTGTTTAATTCACAGCATTGCAATGCCAGTTCTGCTAACCTCCTTGACACAAATGTAGACCATTCTCCAGCAGATGAATCCAAAAGAGAGTCTAATTGTGCATATAAGACTGCCCTGCGTACTTCATTCACTAGTCCTGCTAGAGTTCTTCCAGTGAGCATTTGAAGGATAATAAGTCCAAGTGCATAAATGTCCGATTTAGGTGTCAGAACTCCAGTTTCATGAAATTCAGGATCAGTGTAGGCGAACAGACCCTTTGGTTCACTAAGACGATTGAAACTTGGGCATCGTAGGGCTTGCTTAGGTATCAGACTAGATATGCCGACATCACATATTTTACAGCTGCCTGTGGAATCAACGAGCACATTCTCAGGCCTCAGATCCCCATGTACAATCTTTTCAGGATATGAAGAGTGCAAAAACAGAAGTGCACTTGCAATTTCAGCAAGAATTCGTGCTCGCATCTTCCAATTCATGGGACGAGTGTTGTTTTTGCAAAAGAGGCGGTCATGGAGGCTCAAGCCAGGAAAATATTCATGAACAAGGCACCAAGATTCTGGACATACACCAAGTAAAGTGACCAGATGAGGATGACGTAACTTAGCTAGAATTTCCACCTGCAAGTAAGAAAGTTAATCATATGAGCAAGCACACAAATTAAAAAAATTGTTGGCAGAGAATTATGAGATTCCTTTTTAGCTTATGATGAAAGACCAAACTGAGCACAAGGAAAGGTATATGCACTTGAGTTGGATGATATTAAGGAAAATCACATACTAGACATTTTGGACCAATTGTTTTATATGCTGAAAGGGAACTCTGAAGTAAAGAAACTTAGAGTGGAATCCAAATCCTATCTAAATGCAATTTGCAATCCATGCATGTGAATCAAATGGAGATGTTGACCTGTTCAAAAAACTGTGATAGCTGTTGCATATTATAATGATGCAACTGCTTAATGACTACAGTTTTATCTGAGAGTTCTCCTTTAAACACATCACCATATCCTCCCTGACCAATCCTGAAACTCTCAGAAAAATTGCATGTTGCTGTCTGCAAATCGGAGGATGAAAACTCAACCAACCCAAGTGATACTGAGCACTCAGCCAAGTCACTTGCACTTTGTCCTCCATCTTTTCCACGATTCTTCCACGAATTAATCCAGTGCATGGCCTCAGTATTTTGCTGCTGAAGTTTCTGCTTCTCCTGCTGGAGAGTTGATATGGAGGAATGAATCAATGTCAATTCTCCAGTGATCTCTTCACACCGTCGATCTGCCTCCTGTGCACGACTATCCAGGAGGGCTATATTTCTCATGGCCTTGCACAGCTCATAAGTTTTCTCCTTTTTCTCCATCAAGAGCTTCTTTTTTTCCAGCAATGTTGTTTCCAGAGCATCCTCAGCTTCCTTCCTCAGTTCAACTTCATGTGCATGAGCAGATTCAAATGCTTTTATCTACAACAAAGCAAAATTTCTAAATTTCAGAGCCTAAGAAGGAAGCTTCAGTTCTAATAAAAAAATAAAGGAAACTTCAGTTGTATAGAAGTAATAGTTCACCAATTAAGTGATTTCAGTCCATTATAGATGTTGCAAATATGAGAGATGACATTAATATTCACATAGCATTCTCTTATAATGGTAGTTGTCGCAGTATTGAAGATATGTTGCATGAGTTTCTGCTGTATTTAAGAATACAAACTGGCTCTAGGAATGAACTACTCTGACACAGAGATTCATGCAGTAGCGATGACTTGGTCACAAACATAGACTATAGTAGTTCTAAAGTGCTGACTTCAATTTTTTTAGCTTGGATAAGCCCATAGTGGGTCTACTGGTACATTAGATATGATGGCTTCGGTCCATAAATGAATGTGAAGCCATAATATAAGAAAAGCTAATAAGTGTAATTTAGCTTCATATGCCTCCGTGTCTGTGATATCCAGCAGTAGCCAAATTTTACGATTGTCCATGCATCAATAAAGTTCTTCCACAAATATGTAAGTATGGAATGATCTATAGAGCAATAAGAATACAGCCTCCTCAATAGGAATACAGAAACTAGATGTTTACCTTTCTGATGGCTTCTTCAGCTTCAGCTTCCAGTTTTTTGCGCTTCATAATCTCTGCAAAAGCTTCATTCCTTGATGATTCAAATTCTGTGCCGACTTCTGCCAGCTGTTTGTATAAACTTTCCATCTCCACATCAGGGGGCACCATTTGTTCAGCAGAAGAAACACAACTGCTATCATGAATAGAGCTTGTTGAAATAGATAAACTAGGAATACTGATCAGATTGCTTCTGCTGGAAGAAGAAAAATCCTTGAACCGTAAATCAGTTTGTGATGGAATCCCCGCTTCAAAAACTAATTTTTTTATCCCAGATGACAGCAGGTCCCTAGACGAGCTTGACTGAACACGTTCTGGGAACAGGATAACCTCATTCTTGCAAGACTTCAGACACTGAGATCTTAAACCGCATACATCAACAGCCCCTGCTCGAGTATTAGGAGAAATAGGTGCAATGAAGCTTGAGCATTCAGGAGGTTGTCTACTCCAGATTAATCTTCCTTTGTAGACGAAGAATATTTCACAGAATGTAGGGAACTTTGTGGCAGCATAACTTGCTTTCCTGGAGCTTTTCTTAACCTTCACACAACTGTAGATGGCTGGTAAGTTTGGGTACATGGGACCAGTTCTATTTGATGAAAATTCAGAAAGATGCAAATATACTGTTCCAGTAAATACAGGTTTAGCAACAAAACATATAAAGGGTGAAAGAAAATATCCATATAGACATACCAACTAGCTTGGATTAAGGCTCTGTCATGTTGATATCCTTACATTAGGTCCACTGTTACGAATCTTTTCACATTTGTTCAGAGATTGTATGTTCGTGTAAAAATAAGAAGAGATTTTGAAGAGCTTCTAGGTCAAGAGGACTTCTGATTTTGTCCAAATGAGAAACTACTATGTGTTGGAATGAAATGGTCCCAAATATAGCAGATGAATAGAGGATTCATATAAATAACACTACTGGTTTGCGACGGAGGCTCTGTTATTGTTGTCATCCTTGTAAAACAACTGAAGCAAGATATAGGTTGTATTATGAAATCCCCCAGTTCTGCAGGCAATGACAACCTCCACAGATTTCAAGACCTTTAATTTGACCACTGTTCTCAGTTCTCCAACAGTGAAAGTTTAGACTAGCCTACTAGTATTTTCAGCTAGCAATTTGAGTACCCTAGGAAATTTGTCCTCACCAGTCAAGTTTGATGAAAACAGTTACCTGAAATGAACACAAACTGGCCCGGTCACCTATGTTGCTCAGATTCTCTAAAAGTACTACCGTAACCATGTCAGATCCTCCAAAAATGCACAACTTTGGAGGATTCGTCACGCAACCTGTGCCATTTTTGAAGAGTTTGAGCAACATAGCCGGGCACTACCTTATTGAAAAGAAAGACCTAATTTTCCTTTGCTAATTAGGTCAGTCAGGAAAAGTGAAAACTAACATCAAATTGCTACAAAACATGAACCAAGCACTCAAAATGTTTCCAAAACTAGAGATTCCTTTTTCTCTTTTCTTTTTGGTTGATATGGTAAAACCCTATCCCTTCCCCTCAAAATAACATCCTGTCTAGGAGTCAACAGTGGCTCTTTTGAATTTTGCTCTCTAGGTGACAAAAATTCTCAACCTCTAGGTAAGAGGTGGAATACTCTTATCACTCAAGCAACCTCACTTACCAGAAACTAGAGATACCAGGAGATTAACATAGCAACTTGGACATTTCAGTTTGTGGTCAATTCTGGTGCCTCTGACACGACAAATCTGGTTTATGCAGGAAAAATGACATGTAGAAGGAAATAAGTTTACGAAAAGGATTTATAAGTTTTCATTAAGATCCTTGGCACAAAAACAGAACTGCATGAATTTGAGATATTTTGTAGCATCCAGCAGTCTTTCCAAAAAGACAAAGCTCTTCAAAAATTGAATCATATAACATAATCCAGAATTCACTAGTGCAATCATATTCTACAGCAGTTCAAACAGTTTAATCGCACTTGAAAGTAATCTAAATGACCAGAAGTTGAAGACCTACTCCGGTATAGCCCCAATTATTAGCTTCCTGATGTTATGCTTGTTGACAAAATCCAGAATTCCTTTTAGGACTTTATCTGATTCAACTATAGCAACACTTGCTTTAACCTGAAAAGATTATCACGTCTTCTGTAAGTGACTGCATTGGTAGCATGATACAAGGAAAATACTCATCATTACTTGAAAAGAAAAGCAGATTTTTACAGTACATAGGTCATGATACAGTGAACACTAGTTGTTTTAATTTTAAATGAATGATACTGTGAGAACATTAGTGTCACAGAGGTAGCAAAGATCTAGACATCTTCCTGCATGTCGTATAGTAGCAATAAAATGTCAAATCTAGGCACAGAAATCAACAAGAGACTAAAACAGTTGTAATACAAACATTGGTCAAGATGTAGTGAGGAAGGAAATCGTGAAAGTAATAGAAAAAATAATTTAGGACTTCTAGTCTTTGTTTCGGATGTAATAAAAGATATTAAAAAGTGGAAAAGTGAGAGAAGAAAAGAATATATTTCGGGGGCTCAAACCCACTTAAGCTATCAAGTATCGCATGCAGCAATAGGTTCAAATCTCAACAGAAGAAAAAAAAAACTAGGTAATTTCTTCCCATCTACCCAAACTAGGTGGACCGAATTACCCGATACCTGTGTTTGTGGGAGATATCAGGTAACTGTTGAAATAATCAAGGTGCACACAACCTTGACCCAATATACAACAACAACAACAACAATGGAGAAATCTTAGTAGCTCAGTAACCAACTACCTGTACTTTACCTTACATACCTAGTGTAATCCCAAAAGTGGCCCAAGATACCGTTGTCAAAAGAAAAAATGTATAGCGGGCAGTGAGAAAGAGGCACGAGGGGACAGGAGCGGATAAAACGAGTTAAGACTTTTAGGGGTTGGGAGGATAGAGAGACAGCAAATGGAGAATACTTTGAGAAGAGGGGAGCGATCTGTACAGACAGAAAATTGAGACACAAGGTGCCTTAGATGGAGAGTCAGGAGCCTGGAGCCCAACAACTTCTTCCTCAACTTTTATCACATCCCCACCTTTATTCTTTTGAATAGAAATTTCTTCACATCACTTTTTACTGATACTTTCACTTCCTCTGGGTTTCTCTGACATCTAGAAAAAGAGAATAAATTTGTTAAAAATCACTCATCTTTTCCTCACCACAATCTCTGTTCCAGACATAAGGTACAATCTGATCATCAGCAGGAAAACTTTTTCCTTTTGTAGATCGTTACAGTAAAACGGCAAAGAAAAACTATTTCCATTTTAATTTCTCTAGATTGATCGATATTTTTTCACCCATACGTCTGTTCATTTTCATGTCCACATTCAATGTATTCAATTTGAATAATCCACACATGTTCTTCAGAACAAAAAAAAAAAAGAGGAAAAAGAGGAGAGAAAAGCCAAATAGCTTTCAACAATGACCTTTCTCTTTTGTACAACCCAGCAAACAACAAGAACTGCAACAGGGCAATCCCTTTAATCCATCAGCACTTCATCACGATAGAATACTCAGATCAGGATAAGAACGAGATACAGTTGTGATCGACGGTATATGGTGGAGATTTACAATGGTGCTTAAGTTTCTACGGTTACTAAAGGGAAGGTAAAGGTTAGGAGGGAGAAGGAATTTTGGTGAAGAGGGGAAGGGGAGAGGAGATATGGAAAAGGGTAGAAGGGGCAATAAGAGATGGCGTAAATGGAAGTAGTCAGAGATGGTAGTCATTTATTGGTAACATAAGTGACAGAACTTCAGGCGGAAAGCATGGAAGAGTTCCTCTCTGGACTGCTGTTTTAACCTTTTGCTTGGTAATTAGTCAAAACCGTTACCTGAGTTAATGCTTGTAGAGATTCTAATCTCACATTAAGAAATAGTTATAAGTAAGATATCTGATTATGGTCCCATTTGAGCAACTGACAACCATTCTATTAAGTAAAATTTATCAACAAAAATCCCACAAATACACAGCCAGATCAGAGTCTGAGTCTCAAAATAAACCCATCCCAAAGTTTCAGAACCAAAATGAGTTGTTGACATCTGCTCATAAGTCATTTTGAAGCAAAAAGTACATAGAAATCCTCTAGAAGCTTGAAATGTTACCATTTAAGATTTGAAGTTCTTAAGTGACCTCAATGATCATTAATACCACATAAGAATCATAAAAGGAAATGGTCCGACCTAGCTCATCGTACTCAGACATGTTAAAAGATGTCGCATTAGACACGCGCCCATGTAACCGTTTTATCAGTTCTATGCAAATCACACCAAAATAAGTAAGCCCACTAAGATAACAGTTCTAACATTTCAGAGTAGCAAAATGACCTTTAGAGGTGGTTTGGTAGGAGGTATTAGAGAAAATTGTAAATTAGGTCTTGGGCCTAACTCTACCCTTCGGGGTAGCCCAGTGGTTTGGGCTTGGGATTTCCATGTGGGTTACCTCTCCTATTTGATTTGCGAGCTATTGCATAGGAGCGGGGGTTTTACCCTGTGCGCACCCAAAGGGTAGCGGCTGGGGGTTTCCCTTGTCATTTAAAAAAAAAAAAAAAAGGGAGGGTCTTGGGCCTAACTCACACCTTAAAAGCTAGATCCAATGAAGGAGGATTGTCCAAACCTTATAAGGAGACCACCCATCTCATTAACCACCAATGTGGGATCTCAGTTTTTTAAAAAAAAAAAAAACAATGTGGATCTTCTTTCATTCTTTAACCAAAATAATACATATACTAGCTTTCGTATTATTTAATCCCATATTTGGTAGTGTTTGCAACCTATGTATAACCAATACACACCCTATTCAGTACTATTCTTATACATAGTAAACCATGACATTAACATGCGAGATACTATTCCTATTCTAATACACCATATACAGTAATATCATATTATAATACACCCTATTCATTTGATACAACAGACTAAACAGTCTATAAAAACTAGTTTCTGCACAACTAATCCTAGCATTACTAATACGTCATATACAGTACTATTTTTATAAACCCTATTACTCTCCTATTATCTTATTTGTTAATTCTATTATTACTTGTTGTTTCCTTTGTTTCGGTTAGCATATTATTTGTTGTTGTTATTGTTCTATTCTACTTTATTTTAAGCTGACTTTTTCACTATAGTATTTTCTTAGTGTTGATAGGTTTTACTTGAGCCCAGGGTCTATCAGAAACAATCACAATCTCTCTACCTTCAGGGGTACGGCTATGGACACACCACCTCCTCAGGTCTCCCTTGTGGGATTACACTGGGTATGTTGTTGTTCTTATACGCCCTACCAAATGACCCTTAGTGAGAATAGACTAAACTTCTAAAGCAAATTAGTTAAGCACAGTAACAGTGCACAACCCAGACAGAGAAATTATTCTACACGTTGAGAGGAAGGAAATGGTGAAAGAGCAATACCAATACATAAATCACAATTCAACATCATCATTCTCTTTGATCAGGACACTAGCATCAACAACTCTTCCATCGTAGAGTAAAATGGTCATGCAATTAATAGTATGGTCTTCTTCTTTATTCAATATGATCCACCAAACGAATTTACTGAAACCTAGTTATACAAAATAATTGCAACTTATGCTATAAACAGGACTGCATTCCTGGAGAATAACTCCACAACACTCCACACCAATCATTTAGAGATAAATGATACCTTTGATTTGCAGCATACACTCAAATAACGAGATATAAGTTTCCAAGCCTCTTCTCTCTCTGCATTTCGAAATGCGGCTACCATTTTTGCATTAGCCTGAGTAACTGGCAATTTTCCCACTGCATAAAAATCACAAATATGGGCACATGATTGTAGGTTGTCAAAAGAATAAATTGGTTCCTCTAAAGTTTTCTAGTCTAAATGTGTATAGTATGGGGGAAGATGTTTTAACAGGATGCACTTTAGTGGGGAGGAAAATGTTTATCATAACGCGAGAAAACATTTCCTGGATCATTTTCTTTTGTTAGGGTTATGAAAATAGATGACATATGGTAATTGTACAAGGACTAATATTCAGGAAAACCAGAGGCGGGTCGGGTCCAACATCTAAACTTTATGGGTTCAACCTCTTAAGATTCGTAACGCTGAACCCGTTATATTTTAAAAGTTCAGGGTTAATACCTACTATTATTGCACAAATTTATGGATTTGTATTCCGCATATCATCACTATGCATCCGCCTCTGGGTAAAAGTATATTTATGAGTATCGTAAACAGTGGCTACATGTTGACTTAAAGCAAGTGATATGGACTTAAAGTTAGGATAGTTGTAAAGGAAAATTTTGCTCATTACTTTTTGGTCAAAAATAATTTTCCAGGAACAAAGAGTTTCACAACTCAATGTAATCAAACACTCCTTAAAAGACCAAAACTTCATCAACTTATTGAACAAAATTTCAGTAAAATGAAGCTAAATCTATAATCATGATATGATATATAATCCACACTTAATCCTCCGTGTTGGCTCAGATGGTTTGTCTTCGAACTTCCATAATGAAGGTCTCAAGTTTGAAACCCCTTGCCTGCACAACAGGGGCTTGCCTAGTACGGTCTATCTCTCTTACGTGGTTTGTGGGCTATTGCACACGAGCGGGATTTACCCTAGATGTGGGTTTCCTTAACAACAAAAAAAAATACACTAATCATCTACATTTATAACCTAGAAACACTAGAAATGATCTTTGTAAGGAACAACATTAAAGCATAAACATAATTCTCATTACCAAAAGCACCCAAAGTATATAAATCATCTTCATATCATGAAAAAAGCATCAACAACAAGAAAGAGGGAAAAAGAGGTTACATACACAAAGTGGGTATATATGGAGAAGGTTGAAGAACATGAAGAATACAAATCTCAGAATTCCCAAATGTCTTACAAGCCCACTGAACCAAAGCAGCACCTTTGTCAACATATTTACCCACAGCTACAAATACTTTAGACCCTTGTTGTTGTTCTTCTTCTTCTTCTACCACAACTTCTCTCGATTGAGGAGCAACGATTTGGCTTGTCCTGTAAAACCCTCGTCGGAAACTGGCCATTGAAGAAAACCCAGAAGGGAAATTTGGAGTTGGAGAAGGAGGAGGAGAAGGGGTTAGCAACTCCATGGATTTTGAATATCAAAGAACTCAAAACTCACTGTGGGACATTATAGAGACAATTGGGGGATTCTTTTTTGTGCTCGTGTCAACATCGCACGACTTAAATTTGTTAAGAGTATATTGATACGACAATTTATGGTGTGTTTGGTCTGATGTAAAATGTTTTCCACTCAAAATGTTTTTCAGCTCGATAGATTGATTATTAAAAAATTTACTTTATTGATAAAGTTTTGATATCCTCTAATTTTATTTTAATTTAAAAAATATTTATGTGTTTTTATTTTTACGTTTGGTATGAAATTTTAAAAAAAATATTACGTTAAATGTATTTTGTATATAATTTAAACAAATGGATTCTTACGTAAATGTATCTTCGGTAAAAAAAAAAAATATTCAACTAAAACTAAATGATTGGATGTATATGTAATAAATTAATATTTTATAAATAGTTTATTGTATAATTTAAACAAAGAAATTCTTAGGTAAATGTATCTTTAGCAAAAAAAAGTTAAACTAAATTAAATGATTAGATGTGTGCGTAATGTATTGATATGGTCTAAATAGTATATAATTGTGCTTATATGATGTATAAAGATATATCTATATACATTGCTATATTATGTTTAGAAATTGCAACAATTATCCTTCTCAACTAACTGTTTTTTTTTTTCAATTCCGACTAACTCAACTCTCCTTTAAAATTTTTATATATAAGTTCCTCTCGATATTTTGTGTTTTTTGATATATTATTCACTCGAAATAATTTACATTTATTGCCGATCGAAATTTAAAATTTGAGCTTCAAAGCTCTATAAAGTGTTATTGAAGGTATAAGTTAGCCGAATGGCCAATTAATATGGTAATAACTACTTATATTGGGCTATTTTGGGTAAGAATTTGATCGAATGATTAATTTGTCTAATTTTCTTCTAAAAATATAGAAGTGACCAATGATTGTCATCAAAGTAAGAAGTATAGATTATATAGACTTGTGGAGCAAGTGAAAATTTAACGGATCTCACAATAACTAAACTCTCAAAAGGGAGACAGTCACCTACGCTTTATGCAGAACAGAACGCTTAACGTAATCGATATAGGTAATCAAGCAATAATAGAGAACCGTTAGTCTAATTCCACCTAGTGGCGAATTAAATCAACATAGAAAGCAACACTAATTTTGAAGACTATCTATAGTGAGATCATGATATGTATCGAAAGGCGGGAAGATACAGTTAATGTGTAATTCATTTGTTTTTTCTTGTTGTGCTAGAAAAAATAGTTTTTTGGAGAACCAAACTCGGATTTGGCTCCTCTCCATTTTTCTTGTCTCCATTTTCCCCAAGTTCTAGCCTTGATTAATGACATATGGCATAGATTAAATTTAATGATTAAGATTTAATTAATTAAAATATATTTTTAATCATAATTTAGATAATAAATATATTATTTTATCAATTAAAAATAGTCCTATTATTTCTCCTTATTCCCTCCACAGTCCAATTGTTTCTCTCTTTTTCTCCCTGTTCCCTCCAAAATTTTCGTTGTTGTCATTTTGCAACACCGATCCGTTTACATTTATTTGAGAAATGAAAATTCTAGAATTGGTATGTGCATTAAAATACATTAATTTAAATAACATTAGTTCTCAATCTGCTTTTTTTAAATATAGAAATATCTTTCAATGAACAAGATTTTATCATAATCAAATATTTTGAAAAATAAACTTTTTTCTATAAAAAGACGTTATCTAATTAAATTAATTTTGCGCAATGCAAATAACAATTAAAATAATTAAAAGAGAAAATTAGACGAGTGGCTGAATTGCTAGCAGAGAAATAATCGGACTTGGAGGGAATAAGGAGAAAAGGGGAGAAATAATAGGACTATTTTTAATTGATATAATAATATATTTATTATCTAAATCATGATTAGGAATATATTTTAATTAATTAAATCTTAGCCATTAAATCTAACCTATGTCATATGCCATTAATTAAGGCTAAAACTTGGAGAAAATAGAGACAAGGGGAATGGAGAGGAGTCAGATCCACCAAACTCATATATGTAGAATAAACTATTTTTTTTTTCTAATTAGATTAGAAAATGTTTTCATTTTAAGAAACCAAAACCAATGATGTTTGATTGTTTTTTTTAACTTATAAATCCACCAAAAAATGATATATTTGGATTGGAGAGGTAATTTAGAGGGTGTTTGAATTGACTTATTTTTAGGTATATTTTGGTTTTTAAATTTTATTTTATTTTAATTAAATTTCAAATACTTATTTTTAAATTTTAAAGTATAAAAATAAGTTAAAAATAAAAAATTAAATATTTCTAACTTATGACTTTTAACTTATAAACTATTTTTAAAAAGTCAATCCAAACATTCTCTTAATGATTTAAATTTGACCTTACGCGACCATTAATACTCGTAAAGTAAACAACAAATACAAAATAATAGCTTCTCTACCCCTAACTTATGTGAGTTTGAAATGATTGCTTTGTTGCAACATATTAATTATAGCGTGTTAGCATTTGACTAATATGATAGAAGATAAATATATAAATTATTTATTATTATCTTACGAATTTTAAAAAAAAATATTGTTGGAAAGAAAAATAACCTAACCTAGGTTCTCAAACAAAAAAAGAAAGACTTGCACGTATTTCTCTTAAAACTCATGATCTTTATGAATAGATTAAAACACACAACTTTTCTTCATAATTTTTTGACTTTACTAAATCAGAAAGTCATTATAAACAAATTGAAAAGTGAAATTAAATTAGAACAAAAATAAAAGAGAAGTTGAGTGTACTGGCAGTTTAGGTACTTTATAATAATACTTTCACTTTAGTTTTAATAATAATAATAATATAGAGAGACACCTAATAAAAGAATGAATGAGCTAACATTAACTACTCCACAAACAGCGAAGTCAATAATTATTATTTTGGAAATTTAATATTTGAACCAGTGAGATGCACTGGTTTAATGTTAAAAAAATTAGCAAGAGATGTTTATGGCCAGCTAGTGTCTTGGTTTTTCGTGTGACATTATAACAAGTGTTTTATGTCAGTCTTATTTTATTTTTTGATTTTATTGTTAATATTTTAATTTTTTTCGGTGGTGATGGCTAGCGATGATGATCGTGGATGTCGATTGAGGATGGCATTGATGTGTAGTAGCTAGTGGTGATTGTGGGTGGCTGACTATAATGGTGGTGTTGTGGATAGTAACTAATAGCAATCGTGGTTGATAATAATGGTTGATATTAATAGTTTTGTGGATGATAGTAATAACTAGCGATAATGGTGAGTGTTGGCGGTATTTGATGACTAATATTGATGGATATTGTTATTATAATAATGGTTGATGGTGGTAATTGTAAATGGTGATTGGTGATGATGATAAATTAACAAATGATTATAATGATTGACAGTAATAATGATCGTGAATGGTAATAGTTAATAATAAAATTATCAAACTATCATTTTTATAGAAATTCCTAATGAAATATTCTAATAATGTTAAGACTTTGCTATAGATCTCCCTTTATTAATATTTCTGTTGTATATCCTTTCATAATAAAAGTGGAATATTGCAACAAAGGGAAAATTATTTGAGAAAAAACTATGATTTTTTTTTTACTTGTCAAAAAGCAGTGAAATACAAATGAAAACAACAAATTTTGGATAATCAAGGTCATCCAAGTCTTCATAGGGGCCCACAACTTGAAATGATTAAGATTTAAGAGTTTTATATATATTAATATATTATATTATTATTATTTTATTTTATCCATATTTAGATATGACATGTTAGGACGAACATTGTGCTAAAAAGCTGGACTAAAAGCTATACAAATTGTACATTGAAGACCACTAAATAGATGAACTAAAAGCTATACAAATTGTACATTCACGCCTTATAATATTGGGAAAATTTTAAACATAATCATCATTATTGCTAAATCTTTATGCACTTTGGGTTTCTTTTTTAATTAATGAGTTTTTCTTTTTTGATATTTATGAATTTAATCACCTTTATAACTTTAGAAAGTTTTTAAAATCTCATTATATCTTAAATTCCTTAAGAAACTTTACTCAATGAGTTACTCTTGTCCTTTACAAGTATACATTATTAACACCACTTTTAGTATAATGTTTATTTTTACCGTCTTAAATATTTGTCATGTTTTATTTTTTAAGAGTCAACTTAAATTAAATTTTGGAGCTAAATTATAAGAGAAGTATTTAAACTTGTGTATTTATTTGTTACATATATAAATTTTGTCAACAACATAAAAAGAGAACGAAAAGTATTTGTAGAATAAATAAATAAGTCGACTTGAAAAGAAATGAGAAAATAGTGTTTTTTTCTTAATTTATTCTAGTAAACACAAATTAAAACTCAATTTTTTTCTCTAACACACTTACATCATCCAAGTGTTTGATATAAAATTATCCGTCGATTAAATCATTGAAATTAATTCTTCCTTGATTTCCAACTTTAAATCTTTAGGCTGAAAGTTCGATACTTCAATTTTTCATGTCTAAAGTTGAAATCTTCAAAACTTATAATCAGTACCAAAATCTTGAAGAGCATACGAATAATTCAACCGGTCATTCAAACTTCAGCCACAAGACTTAAGCTAGGCTTTGACACTTCTACTTTCATACCAAAAATATTGAAGTTTGTAGTATTGCAGTTTTCAACTTTAATCCCACATGTTTGAATTGATATTGTATTGGCTAAAATTTAAATAATTTGTAATTTTTGAATTTTCTTTAAATAACTGTCCTCTAAGCGGCTATTTGTGCACACTCCCTTCAGGCCTATTACACATTACAAATAGAATAGGCCCAATACCTTGGCCCAACTTATATATGGAGAAGCCCAATCCAAAGTAAGGTTCATCAACCAAGTTATTTAATGGGAAACTTACATAAATTTCATTATTTATGAGTTAATTACTTAGATACAATCTAGTTTGCAATATTACGTCTCTTACTAGATTTTGGTGTGTCCAGATATGTCTAGATATATGTATCTCGGGATGCATGGGAGGTCAAAATTAGGTGTAATTTGTTCTACATACATTGTATACAAGTGGATTGTGTATCCGGGATACATAATAAATCTCCCTCGCCTCCCTTGCCTCTCTCTCATCTCGCTCGCCGCTCTCCTATGCATATGGTATCCCAGATACATACAAATACATGTATCTAATGTGTATGTAGTGTGATTCACATGTATATGTGATACATAACGAATTTTGCTCGTATCCCTCCCCATCTTGCTTGCCTCTCTCCTAATTTTAGTGTATCTAGTAGCAAAAAATACATATATTTAAGTGTATCTTCCTCGATATATGGTAGAAAACTCTTAACTAGTTACAAGATATATAATGTTTTGAAAGTATATATAATAATAAAATATATGGTATTGAAGTATGTCTAATTATGTAGTTTTTCCTTATTTAATCGCACGATCTATCCCTAGAAATTGAACATATATCTATCGAGTCATAAGTCCTTTAAAGGTGCGGAGAAAAAATTAACAAAATATTATGATATGAGTATATAAACTTATACTTCACAAAAAAATTAATTATCCTGGCGTGTAAAAATTAAAGACCAACCCGATTGTGTTTTAAAATGGGTCAAATATATTAGAACTTACATAAATATACTATATTAAGAATTTATTTACCATTCATAACAATAACATTTTTTTCACTTGATCACTTTCAATAAATTTATAATACAATTTTAATACATATTACAAAGAACAATTTATAAAACACATATAACACAAAATTTATTGATGAATAATACATTTATCACACATTTTAATATAATGTGTCTATTTCTTACCAAACAAACATATATATTTTAAAACAATTATAATACATGTATATTGCATACATAATTCATTTTTAATACATATTGCAGATTTATCATAGTTTTACTATGTATTGCTATAAATGGTATAATAAATATGTATATTTGAAAGGAATATTTTAGTCTTGAGAAAAATAAATTTTTGTTTTTGCTTCTTCCCAACAACAGAAAAACCGTTTTTGCTTCTATTTAGAAGCACTTTTACTGATTTGCCAAACACGTAATTTTTCGACAAGAATATTTTTTTTCTCAAAATAATGTTTCTGGTCTCCTCACAGCAATGCCAAACAGGCTATAAAGGTCATTGTAAAAATATTATGTACTTATTGCTACTTTTATTCTGAAATCAATTTAACTAGGTCCATTATGAATTTAAAAAGGTTGAAATTATGAATACAAATTTTTGGTACTTAAATTCGTAGTAGTATAAAGGTGTCTTTTCGGAAGAACAAATGATATGCATATAGTTGATCTAAAATAACATCATTTGATCTTCATATCATGATGAGGGTCAATTAATTATATAGCTGATATTATTTAATAATATTTCAGTATCATTTTTGACGGATATATATAGTTGAACTAACACGGATGTGGAGTACGAATCTTGAGCATCAAACTATAGTTTTGGTGGATATATATATATATATATAGATATTTGTTCAATATCACTTTAACAGATGTATGTAGTTAAATGAAACACGTTAAAAATGAAATTATAGTTACA
Source organism: Solanum chiquidenum (assembly GCA_029582725.1). Lineage (NCBI taxonomy): Eukaryota > Viridiplantae > Streptophyta > Magnoliopsida > Solanales > Solanaceae > Solanum > Solanum chiquidenum. Next base: position 2,751 of record JAJOOS010006165.1, on the reverse strand, counting down.
AACATCTATATATATATATATATGTCAAAAAGGCTAAAAAAAATTACTCATTTAATTCTCTTAATTATATTTATTAATACTAACTATTAGAATTCCTCAACACACGTTACAAATTTTTAATTTTTACTACCTTATTTAGTATCACTTTTTATTTTTTTTGAAAATTAGTATTATTAGTATACGTCATTTTTAGCCCATTTTAATTTGTCTTCTCACAAAACCCTCTCTTTTCCCCCCCAAAATCTCTTAAACCCTAAAACCAGAAAAACCTTGAAAACGACGACGTTTGTGTAGTAGCCACCATGCATAGAAGGAACATTAGGCTGCGAAGAGAGTACCTATACAGGAAAAGCTTAGAAGGGAAGGAGCGTTTGCTCTATGAGAAGAAACGCAAAATCAGAGAAGCTTTAGAAGGTCAGTTTTCATTACAAATTTGATGAGAAAATATTGAAATTTGTAGAATTTTATATTTTTTGTGCTTTTTGTTTTTGGGTTTTTGATGATTTTGGGTATTTTCAGAGGGAAAACCAATTCCAACTGAGCTCAGGAATGAAGAAGCTGCTCTTCGGAAAGAAATCGATCTTGAAGATGAAATTACTGCTGGTATGCTGATTATTTCTAAATTTATAGGGTTGATACTTGATTATGATACGAATTGAGCTCGAATCGAAATTATAAACTAGAATTAATCTTGCTACAAAAATTGCTGCTATTAGTCTTGGTTATGGGGATACATGATTGAATTGGGGAGGAAGTGGTTTTGGTGTCTAATTGTAGGAGAAAAAGTGATATGGATATTGGGATTTGCTTCACTGAGTAAGAAATTAAGAAAACTTTTAAATTTTGGGGTCTGATTAAGTGTAAGTAGAATGCACTAAAATGCTTTTTAATCTTATAGTTTTAAACATATCAGCTGAAAAATTAGAATTAAAGAGTCTTTTAAAAAAGAAAAGATACAATGTGATTAGTACATAGAATGTGATATAAAATATATAAGCTCACCACGAAAAAAATCTTTAAGAAAAAGAGAAATGTGATGAAAATATAACTGTTCAATACTTCTATATGATGCTGACAGAATCCAAGATTGTGATTAGTACATACAATGTGAAGTAAAATTCTTTTCTTGGTTGGCACTTGAACATTAATCATAGACAAATGAATTCCAGTAGGCAAAATCATGATGGCTCACACTTGAGAAAACAACAAACAGACACACTAAGAACTGCTTAATTTTAGGACAATTTGCTACAATTTAAACATATTAGCATTGTGGTAGATCTGGTGGAGGTGGTTCCATTGTCTGTTCCTCTCCATTTCCTTTTTCGACGATGAATGCCATACCTAGGCCCCAAGCCAAGTGTGAATCAATGTGGCAATGGAACAACCAAACCACTGCAACATATCACATAAGTCAATCAAATTCTCAAAACAGATACAAAAATTTCAAACAAAAATATTTTTAGTGATGAAATCAGGTTCTTTACCTGGATTATCAGCCACGGAATGAATGACTGCCCATCTACCAACAGGAACATCAATTGTGTTCCTGACAGGCGGATCGATCAAGTTAAAGTTGGCAGTATCAGTTTGAGCATTGAAGTTACCAAAACCTTGTCCAACGACCCAAAAATGGTATCCGTGAAGATGTATAGGATGGTCCTTTGTAGAGAAGGTAGCAGTATCTTGCAACACAATTCGTACATTAGAACCAAACTTGAGCTTGTACAGCTTTGTTCCAAATCTCGGTTACCAGAGTCCTCATGAACATTGCCCGTGTAATCAAATTGCACCTGTGGAACAGGTGGGAAGTCCAATGTATAAATCCCTGGAATATTTTGGTAATAGGCCTGCAGCAATGAAGTTCTTCTTGGAAAAACAAATGAAATGTTCATGCTAGCAGTAAATTGCATATTATTAGGCCCTTGACATCTAGGGCCAGGGGTGCGATTCACTAAGCCTAGTCCAACAGTGAAAAATAAGTTCTCATCAATCTGATTGGGAACTCTATTATTGCTAGGAATGCTCCTCAATTGATTAGCGAAAGAAGTGGCAGTGGCTGTATCATTGAAAGCTGGAAGTTGAGGCAATAAAGGCCTTGAATTCACGCCTGAGTAGAGATTTGTGTACTCAACACTCAAGTATGGCAGTGGTAGTGGTGTTATCAAATTGCCATATAGTATCGGTCAGGGGACTGATTAGCAGTGAGAATTACATTAGTTGTTTGTCCAATTGATTTGAAATAGTGGTACATTGGTCTCCTTGGCTGAATACGAAGAAGAGGTATCTTTTTTTATCTTCATATATATGATGTAAGATTTTATAGTTTCTAGAGGTTTTTATGTGCCCATGAGTTTTCCTTCACTTGTCTATTCTCTTGGTGGGTTAAATCTTGTAGAATGTGAAAAGGAAGAGAGAAGCAAAGAGGGTAAACAAGATGATGGAAGGATATGAAACCTTCATGCCTTTTCTATGACAACATCTCTCTCTCTCTCTGTTCTTTTGTTAATAATTCACTGATGAGAATTGTAGACTATGCACGAACAAGTAGAACATAGTGGTTTGTTGAAATGTTCTCTAATTACATTCGTATTGAGTTGTAGTTGTATGTGCTATGTTTTTGCTATAACAAGGCTTTTGTCTATTTTTAATAATGTTGATGCAGTACCTCGATCAACTATTGATGATGAATATGCTAATGCACCTGAAAAAGATCCCAAAATTTTGCTTACCACTTCAAGAAATCCTAGT